>CAUYRH010002249.1:0-89402 GCA_963574655.1 Perodicticus potto
TCTCTCTACCAGGAGCTTTAGTGTTTTCTGTATTCTTTTCTGTAAATAAATTCTGTCTTACCACTGGAAAAAAAAAAAAAAAGAAAATGCCATGAAGGCTATGTTAAACAGTTTGATGAAAACATTTCAGATTGTATATGAAACCAGCACATTGTACCCCTGATTGCACTAATGTACGCAGCTGTGATTTAATAAAAAAAAAAAGAAAACCTTCAAGTAATTCTCTGTTTTTATCGTCCTTTATAAATTCTTCCCTCTATAGGATCTTACCGTTCTGTGCCTAGAGTCCATCAGATCAATGTCACATCCATTTCTACTGCAACTCCAAAGATAGCCTACTCTTGGCTGGAGTTTTTCTCCATGTTTCATTTCTTTTAAACTTCTATGTTGTATTACAGTGTTTCCTCAGAGAGTACAGCTGGCCACAGCACATGTCCAATTTATCTCCTCAAACTAGTATTAGACTTAGGGGTTTAAAGCTTTAATTAACACTGATCCATTTTTTCAAGGATAGATCAAAACTTAGAATCTAAATTATATTATTTTTACCAAGTTATATAACTCTGATTTCTTTACCTTTTATTTACAAGACACCTTATCAAAATATTTCTTTTCTCTTTATTGTCCCCACTTTTTAAAAGCATTATATAATTAATTTATTTATTTATTTTGAGACAGAGTCTCACTTTGTTGCCCTTGGTGGAGCACTGTGGCATCATAGCTCACAGTAACCTCAAACTCTGGGGGTTGAGCAATCCTCTTGCCTCAGCCTCCTGAGTAGCTGGGACTATAGGTGCCCACCAAGCTAGTTTTTATATATGTTTTAGTAGAGACTGGGGTCCTGCTCTTGCTCAGGCTTGTCTCAGACTCCTGAACTCAGGCAATCTACCTGCCCTGGGCTCCCAGACTGTTGGGATTACAGGTGTAAGCCACCATGCCCAGTCTGAAGCATTATTTTAAATTATAGTGTACCAGCATGGATCTATAAAAAAAATAGATTTATAGAAAAAAAGATGGATTAGATTGTCAGGCTCTATATATCATTAATTTAGGGTATATCTGCACTCACCTAAATCTATATTTAAATTATTTTTTAATAAGAATTTTTCACATAAGTATTAAAATGCTTTTCAAAATTACCATCAACCAGCAAAGCTTTAATGGTAGGTGATATTGAATTTGTAATTGGGTAAATAGTAAGGGAAAAACCCTGGCTCCCTTGGTCAAATCTGTATATCTGAGTCAGGTGAAATACCTATTGAACAGATATTTGAATGAATGAATATAAAAAGCAGTATAAATTTGTCATCTCCCATTTATTCCAATCTCTGAGAAGCAAATTTTAAAATTATTTCCTAGAAGATTTAAGTATTTGGAAATCTCTGTATTTTGTAAGAGAAACTTTTATGTGACATCTGAGTTAAATGTTCTTAGCATAGAGGTTCTGAAAAAATATCTGGCCAAACTTCACATCTTCATAACAAAGGGACCTGAAAAGGAAAATGACATATGCTGTTAAAAGGTTTTAATTAACGTAGTATTTTTTTTCTCTTATTCTTCACATTTTAACCTTTTAACATTGAGGAGTTATTGTAAGTCCTTAAACCTGGACTGTGTGATGACTCGATTTTCCATAGAAAAGTTTATCTAGGAGTGAATTTTCTGAAAATGGCACCTAAGATTATCTGGATCTAGTTCATGTTGTTCCTTTTACAGATAACCAAGGGAGAGATTATGTGAAAGTTATTCCCCCTCGGTTACACAATAATTCAGCAAGACTGGAAATCTGTTATTTAGGAAATAATTTTAGCTTGCCGCTGAGATTCCAGAGCAATAAATGGCTCCTTTCTGGATCCGTAAAGTTTATCCAGCACATTTACGTGGGCATTTTTTTGTCCTGTGTACTTATGTGTGAGTTAAATCATCTTGACTATATTACAGTTACATTAAACCTCTTTTCTTATTTTCTCATCTTCTCAAAATACTCTTTCTCTCTTTTATCATCTCCGGTTTTATTTTCATTTCTTTTTCTACTGTCTTCTTTCAGCTGTCACCTCTGATGAAGACTGCTCAAATATTTCTGTGTAAGTTTCAGTAGGAAGGAAAAAAAATAATTCAGTGTTAAATATTTGCTTTTATTTTAAAATAAAGAAAAACTCCTTCTGAAATTAGCACTCTGTAAATGATAAAGTACTATGGGAATGTTTCATATTATTTAGCTGGGGTTTAAACAACATAGTCCAGATAAAGTTTGTGTGAGAAAATACCTTCATGTTACCATTGGAGTAACTGAACGACGTATAGGTTTTAAGTGGTTCGTGAAAGGAAAACAGCTGACAGCAAAATTTTGTGACTTAAATATTACTATGGATTTTAAATATTTCTAAAGAATGAAGAAACTAAACACAAAGGGCGGCGCCTGTGGCTCAGCGAGTAGGGCACTGGCCCCATATACCAAAGGTGGCGGGTTCAAACCCGGCCTCGGCCGAATTGCAAAACAGATAAATAGCCAGGCATTGTGGCAGACGCCTGTAGTTCCAGCTACTCGGGAGGCTGAGGCGGGAGAATCACCTAAGCCCAAGAGCTGGAGGTTGCTGTGAGCTGTGTGACGCCACAGCACTCCACCGAGGGCGATAAAGTGAGACTCTGTCTCTACAAAAAAAAACAAAAACAAAAACATAAAAACAAGAATTTGGTTTGTGTAAATAAAATAAAAAAGGAAAAAAAATAATAATTTAAAAAAATAAATAAAAATAAATAAAAAACTAAACACAAGAGGCCTAAAGTTTAGATGATAGTACACTTAATACTTCTAATATATGTAATAGCATTTTAAATAAGAAATACATACTTTAATTCAATACTAATAACAGATAAACAAAAAGTATTCTTAAATGAAAAGAATAGCTTTGTCTTTTTAGTATAGAATAGTTTTTTGATCTTTTAATCCAATTTCTTTGATAATCTAGACTTTTACTATTGTTGGGACATTTTTACTTAATATTATGATGACCTATGAAAATTACTGGATTCATGGAAAGGACAATATTTTTAGAATTAAATGTAAAGCGAATGTCATGTGCAGGAGAAAGAGCAGAGATCTAGCCTCGAGGTGGGTCCCATGCCCACCAACTCTAAGGATATACTGGTGTCTTAGTAAACTAAGTACTAAGATACTGCTGTTTGAACTGTAATTGTTGCTTTTTTTTTCATTTTACTTGAGAATTTCTAACCGAAATGTTTTTCATTTGCTGAGAAAGTCTGGGCATGTCCTGCATTGGCTCTTGTGCCTGTCTTTGCTCATACAGAATTTGGTGGCACGAATGACTTTGTTCCTTTATCTACAGGATGTCAACAACCCCCTTTATCCAAGTTATTGTGCTGTGGTCTGGGACCCAGTGTAGGTTTGCCTTTACAAGAAGCGGCATCTTTCCTCATGATCACTAGGTAAACATAGCCAGTCAAACAAAGAGGTAGGCATAAAATGTAAGAAAAAAGTTGGGGTGTGATGGCTCATGCCTGTAATCCTAGCACTCTAAGAGGCTCAGGCGGGAAGATCACTTGAGATCAGGAGTTTTAAGACCAGCCTGAGCAAGAGTGAAACCCTGTCTCTACTAAAAAAGGAAAAATTAGCCTTGCCTAGTAGTGCACACTTGTAGTCCCAGCTACTTGGGGGACTGAGGCAGGAGAATCACAATCACTTGAACCCAGGGGTTTGAGATTGCTGTGAGCTAGGCTGATGCCATGGCACTTTAGCCTGGGCAACAGAGAGACACTCTGTATCAAAAAAAATAAAAATAAATAAAAAATTTATATATGCACACATACACTCATATATGTATAAGAAAGAAGTGAAATTCCCTTTCCTAAGATAAAATAGAGCTGCCATGTTGCACAGTTCCAGACGAGTCCCTCTGAGTTGTCTAATTCAGGGGTGCTGACTAAACAGGGAGGGCACGTGTTTGAGGGTGACGTGGGACTAGGAGAGGACTGGCTCTTTCTCCCCTCTCCGCAGCATGGCCCGTTTCTACTGCACTGCTCTGTGCCATGTGGACCACATTTGTTGACATGGCTGGCCAGATGTCTGCCATGGAAAGCATGTCCAGCCATGTGGCTCATCCTCACCCAGCACTTTGTTTTTGTTGCACTTTCAACCAGATTTTGTGGCTAATGACGATATAAATACTATGGTAGGGGAGATGCCAGTGGACTACTGCTCTTTTCCCTGGGAGGATTTTAAGAGAAAAATTAATGTACTTTACCAAGTTTTCTTTCTATGCTGAAAGCTGCATGATGTTTAGAGTAGACTTAGAAAAGGAAAGAAGTATAAAGGAAAATTGGGAAGGAGGACAATTGGAGACATAAAGCAAAGGCATGGAATTTATTAATATTATTTCCCATGACTCTTTTGTAGATTTTCCATTTTCCACTCAGCCCCACCATTCAGAGTTATGCACACATAGGCTCACCACATACCCTATTCTCCAACACTCACTTTCACGTTAATCTCCCTTTATAGGTTATAACTCTGTCTCAAAAATCATCTATGTTTTTCCCATATCTCTATAATACACAGGTTGTTCAGCATATATTTACACAAAAGGTTACCCCACAATGGAAGCCTGTCTGATGAATATGTAGCTGATATCATTTTTGGCAACTTAATAGGAGGCCGAATAAAGGATAAGGGCTTAGTAAATACTTGTTGAACTGAATTGATAGCAGCTCAAAGACTAGGGACACACACAGCCAGGGAGGGACAAATCAGTCTGGGAAGCTGAAGAAATTGACAGGATGTGCGCCAAGGCTACAGTCACCCCTTAAGAGAAGAAGGGAGGGATGTGACACTTGGCTACTGCATCAGTTCTGTCTCCTATGTTATAACTCATGTAAAAACATAGTAGCTTAAATAATAACCTTTGTATATGCTCACAATTCTATACATCAATAATGGGCTAAGTTCAGTTAGGCAGTTTTGTTTTGCTTGTTTCTTTTGTGACTCCTTCTGGGATCGCTCCTGTGGCTGAAGTCCTCTGGCAGCTCCACTGGGGCTGTATAAATGGCCTCACTCCAGGCCTGGTAGTTGTCGCTGCCTGTTGGCTAATCTGTGTGTCTTTAGCAGGCTAACTCAGGCCTTTTCATCCAGTGCCTTTGTTCCAAGAGAGCAAGCCCACTGCACAAGCACTTTAAGCCTTTGTTTATGTCATTTGGCTAATGTTCCATTGGCCAAAGCAATAGTCATGGCCAAGTTCGGAGTTAGTGTGGGAGGGAATGTGTGAGAATCTTGACAAAAGAAGCATGATTCAGTAAGCCTTATTACCACCCCAGCCTTCCACAGCTATGATACTGTGTGGTAACAGTTGTGTTGCTTATTGCTTCTACCTCTGAAGAAGAGACTTGCTAGGAATCAGAATTAATATAGCTCAAATTCTAGCCCAACAAATTATCCCTTGAATACTAGCTCCTCTCGAACTGCACTTCTCATAGTGCTTCTGAAAGTTCAATTTCACCAGCCATCAATATGTACATGAACCTGGAATAAGTGGTAGCTCTCCCCGCAATATATATTTTATTACATTGCACTGGAATGCACAAGTATATCCTATATTCTTATGCATTCTAGATAGAGAAAATACAGGGAGTTACTGTTTATAAGATTTAAATTGGCTACCCATACTTGTTGGTGTACATTTTTCCAAGCATATCCTGAGATAATAACCACAAACAAAAATTTGGGCTCTTGGCCTTTTAAATTTTCAAATTGACCTTTTAATTGTTGATTGCATAATTATGGTACTTTATCACCTAATCTGTCCAAATACCTACTACACTTCTGGCATCCTTTATATTTTTGCTTAGCAACCAGTCAAACATGAATTGAAATCCTAGCACGAACTATTGAACAATGGGTCCATAAACCCAACAACTGAAGGGAGTAAAAACAGTCTTACAGAAGCAAGTTCAATGGCTTTTTCATTACATGCCTTTGGGTAGCCAAAGGCTTGGGCAGAAAATTAATCTTCCTTAAAGCAGCCACAATTACGCTTCTCAGATTGAAATGCTGTCTTCCAATTTGTGTTAAGCTACAATTGTAAAATAATTTTAGAATTTGCCAAGTTTTTAAGTGACATGAAAGGACAGATCTGCAAAAGCTGGCTTATAGTTTAGTTCCCTAAACACTTCCAATAAGTTGTCTGGAAGCCTGTGGATTCTACCATGGACTGGATGGACCGAGAATATATACAACTATAAATTATTCATCATCCTCTAAAACTTATATGTTTTTAAAGACAAGAGTGTGACTATTTACCATGGTTGTGTTGTTTTCTCTCCCATTCTTTTTTCCTTGGCAGATTTATTCACTGACAACTCAGTCTTTGAGGCTGTAAATAGTCAGTTCTATACCCATGCAGGATTCTTCCGAAACCACCTTTATTAGTTGTGCCAGATGTTATTATGTTTCTAGAAATCTAAGATTAAAAAGTGATCTTAGTGGGAAGTTAAGTCAACAGGTGAACCGGTGTTTCATTGATATGAAGGAGTGAGTATATTTAGCATATGGGAAGAATATAAGTACCTGTGGCTGGAGGGCAGACTGTGATAGATTGTAAAAATAGCCCCACTTCTTCACCCATCAGACCTTTTTGCAATGTGACTTTGCAGTTGCTGCCATCAAGAAGTTGGGCCTCTAGACTTTCTATCTTTTGTATTTATGGAGTGGAAGAATGTTCTCCCTAGCAAAGTATCTTAAGAATGGAAAAGCAAGCATCTCATGTCCTCAATACTATTTTGAAACTAGTGGATTAACAACTACAGACCCACGTGAGAGAAAAACGAATTAAATGCAAAAGGGGGAAAAGGTGGGTTGGTAAACTCCCGCCTAATGGCTACCATGTAGGGGAATATGGTGCACCTCCTGGGTGAAGGATTCAACTGCAACTCTCATGTTACAAATGCAAACAATGTAACCTTAATTATGTACCCTTATATTAATTCGAAATAAGAAAGAAAAAATAGGCAGAGCCTTTTCCCCTCCCTTTAAATCTAGACTTACCCTGCAACTTGCTTAGTCAATAGAGTGCAAGGGATGTCTCTCTTTGCCAGAATCAAGGTTGAGGTTGGAGAGGCCTTGCACATGACCTCTTTCCATTGGGTGCCCCTTCTATGTGGCATCTAGCGTGGGACAGCCTGCTGAGTGAGGGTCAACCACAGGAGATGGAAGTGAGCCATACTCACCGATTCATTCAACTAGCCCAAACCAGTCTGTCCTCAGCTGATCTGTCAATTCAGACTCATAAGTAGACCCAGGATAACTCATCTAAGCCTGGCCAGAAGCACGTGGTCCCTGTAGACTTATGAGAAATAATGAATGATTGTTGTTTTCAGCCACTTGGATTTGAGGGGTTACATGGCAGAAGTTAACTGACAAGCCCTCCTTTCTCTTTGGCTGATCTGGAAGGCACTTTCTTTAGGGCCTTTTATAAAAAGCTCAGCAGAAGAGTGCAGGCAACATGGCCGGCCCTGCAACCTGGTGATTATCTTTCCTTGGCAATACATTTATGTGTTGGTTTGCCCATATAAAATTTAAGTTTCTGAGGGCAAAACATTGAATTCTTTTCTTTAAATCTATAAATCTCAGCCAAAATGTCTCTAAAGTCCTGGGGTTTTGATAAATACTTGTTAATTAATTCTTAATTATATTCTATTCCTCTGAACCTACGTACATTTAGGAACGTGACTGTGTACCTCTGTGTAAGAGGTGTCTGTCTGTCATTTGGGTAAATTCTGTCAGTCTCTGACAAGGCTGACAAACCACCCTATAGTCCTTCTGTGCCAATTACCCTGAAAAAGTATAAAATGGGTTTGCTAAAACATCGTTTGTCCCTTGCCCTGCAGACTTGTGCCAACTGGTGTCTTCTGGAGGATCTGACCAGACTGATAGAAGGTGACGTTTACCTTGTGGACAGAGGTGCCATCAGGAATCTGCTGGGACTATGCAGGGTTCATCCCTGGGTGGGTGCTGGCTCTGGCAGCTCCGCGTGTCATGGTCAGTCATGGTCAATCACGGTGAAGTCGCTGCATCCCACACACTGCCAGCCTCCTCTGGTAACTGATGAGACACTTTTGGGAACAGCATTCTCATTTCCAGACATTGCCTATTTTATCATTTGCAATTGTAGGATATTTTTGACATCCTTCTTTCTTTATGTAAGATCACAGTGACTTTATGTCGGTAAATTTATCAGCGTACACTGGTCCGGTGTGACAGGAAAAACGCTAAATGGATGTGATTCAGTTTTAAATGTAATTAATAAATTACTAGGAAATATTTCTATTGTGAATACACTTACGTTTTGTCAAATACTGTATTTAATCCACGCACTCGAAAAATAGCTGGTGTCAAGTGAATTTTTTTAATTGGAAGCGAGATTAGGCATTAAAATTATTATGAAGTCAGTTCAGTGACAAGCATTTATTTTAAGTAATGTTGCCTTCTAAATTATGAATATCAAATATGCAAACATACACATTAGGTCGGTTTAATTATCTGTTACGATTCATTATTACAGCAGCGCAGAAAGGTACAGGAGATTTGCTGCTTGGCTAGTTAATGTATCCCTGAAAGGTATTTGTGTTTTTATTTTTCAGAGGAGAAATCAGGATCAGAGAAATTAAGTTACTTTCTCTACGTCACCCAGTAAGAGGTAGATAGTGAATTTGAATTATGTGCATAGAGTGTCAACGCTGTTGACCTCATGCCTCTCTGCCATCTTCCTAATTCCAGAAATCTCTGAAATGATACTTTTTGCATTTTCTGGACACTCATACTCTGTCTGGACTTTCCAACCCGATCCCTTGACCACATCTGCCAACCTTGAGTTTCTCAGCTGTTTGCTTCCGGAGCCTTCCCATCTGCCTCGCCTTGCAATCTGTGTTCTGTTCTTGCAGCCCTCCTAGGTTTCGTTACTTCTGCTCTCAATCAAGTTTCAATTCAGACAATGCGAGGTAGGAGGATGGATTTTTCTGGGTTATTACTGGCTTGAAAAGAACTACCTTAAATGTACCTTTGTCTTTTTGTGTAAGTAATCTGGGATTTCCAAAGTAGGATTTCTTTCTAATGAACACGTATATATCTCCTCCATGTCTCGTGCATAGAGCATCACATAATACAGTACCTGAGTGAATTAGGATGAAGCCACACAGAAGCAAAATCAGAAACAGTTTCTGTTTCCTGGAACTCTTTCCCCAGGGCTGCTATACACAGTTTTGCAAGTCCTGCGTTCTCTCAAAGGGGAATAATTCACATGTGTAGGATCGTAGACTGGGTGTATTAATTCACAACAATGTTGAGGCAAAGAAAGTGTCTTAAGGAAGCTATAGTCTTCCTTCAGTCTCACAAAGACAGCATTTGGGCCAGCGCTGCCTGCTTGTTTTTAGAGTCTAGAATCATGACATTGAAGGACAGTGTTCAGACTCACTTTCCATGCCTTCTTCTAGGTTATGGCCCCAGCACACTTCTGCTGGGCCAATCTGCTGGTCTATGCTTCTTATAACAACTAGATAATTTTAGTGGATGTTAGTACTTTTTAAAATATCTATTGTGCAGTAAAGCTTTGAGAAGTAAAATATTTTTGAGTCAGGTGGGCCAAGATATCCAGACTGACATTATCAAGATATTATTGAGGGCGGGGCCTAGTAGATAGAGCTGTAGGCATGTAAATGGGTCTGGCTCTATCTGGAAGACAGCCCCTAGACAAACCTATGTTAGGGAAAGTCTTGGGATATCTACATTTTTCTACAGGAAAGGAAAAATATGTTAAAAAGAAATATGTTTTAAAAGAAATACGTTTTGAAAGTGAGGGCAAAGTTGTCAGCCAAATACTTGTTATTGTCTTGATCTTTGTATGCATAGATGTGTGTATCTGTAAAAGATTTAATTTCAGATGAGGCTGTCAGAAGAAGATCCCTCCCCCATTCTAACTTTTCCCACTTTATTAAAAAGAACTGAAATAAAATTAATGTTGTGAACCAAAGCTTTATTTTAGAGATAGCTTCTTTACATTCCATGTTAAATAGATTAAATAAAATGATCAGAAAGCTTTAAACAGTTTTTTTTTTTAATTCCTTTGAGGTCAACACTAAGTTTGCCCAGTGGTCAGCTTTGCAAGCTATTGCACTCCTATTTTAATGGGCACATAAAGATCATTACATTAAAATTAATTCGCATCAGGGTTTCCAAGTATTCTACCCCCAGTTGAGATTTTAGGAAAGCCGTGCCATTCAGAGGTTGAGAAGAAACCCAAAGAAATCATTATATCAGGTTAGAGTCAAGAGATTTTCACACAGGAAAAGTAATTGAAAAGTATATATTTTGCATAATGAAATAGATGACAAACTGGGCTAGCTGGTCTGTTAATGAGCTTCCTGTAAAGCTGAAAAGCCACCAAAGCAGGGAGCGAATGCGTGGAGAAGCATCTCTGATCTCACCGTTTAACAATCAATTTTAATCAAACCATTTGAGGTGGGGAGTTCTTAGGATGCTATGATGGTGAGAGCAATTTGAAAGAAGAATAAAAGAAGACATTTCATATGAATTGCAAAGCAACATAATCAACTGGGGAGTTATGATCAGGAAAACTTAGTTTTACTTTGGATTCTACAGAAATCCACATCTGTGAAGGACATTACCACCTTGTCTACTATTAGACCTTCCTGAACAGGAGCTTTTAGTGGTCAGGTAATGTGACCTCAGGGCTCTGGGTGTTGTTTCAGTTAAAAACCTGAAGAAGGTGGCTCTTTCCAGAAAGGTCCATTCCATATTAACTAAAGTGAAAGGAGCTAAATTTTTAAGTAAATGCAAAAATCTACATGTGCAGACATTTAAGGAAGATTATAATGTAATAGTACTAGGTCATCAATAATATTTCTCTGAAGAAGTCCTACTGCCAAACAAATACTTATGTCAATGGTTTCTTTGAATGTTTTAGTTCAAAAAATCTGTACTCCCTATTTTTTAAAGGGCTAACAAAAGAAAATATTATCGGTAGGTGTGATGTACTTTTATCCTGATTTATCTAGATGGGCGGTACAATTATCTCAAATTCCTGGAGAGGCGCCAGCTTTCCACTTCAGCTTGGATTGCATGGAGTGCCTTCTAGGAATGAACAGCTTACTAATGTAAAATGAAGTGTACCTTCAAAGAAAGAGTAGGTGCAACCCCAACAGCCTGAAAACTAGTCATGCAGAACGAACGACAGGATTATATAATTTGGCAGGTAGAGTGTGGGTCTCTGAGCTCCTCTCTGTGAAACTCGGAATTTATAGTCCAACCGATTCTCAATGCCCATTACAATCCCTTGGAGGAACTTTAAAAAGAAAATACCCCGTGCCCAGAGATTCTGCTTTAATTGGCCTGAGGTGGGGGGCTCAGTGCCTGGGTCTGAAACTTTTCCAGATGATCCTAATGAGTAGCCAGTGGTGAACCACTGATTTTAATCTAAACTATCTCATTTTCATGGGTGAGTACAGAGAGAATGAGGTGAGGTCCAGGGCCTGGATTGACAAAAGACAATATTCCTTGAAAGAATTGAAGGTTTCTGCAGCCATAAAATCTCATGTCCCTGAATTTATTCTGTAACTATTAATGTGTCTGAGTTCCTTTCATGTGAAAATGAGAAATAAAACCTTAATTGCACAACTTTATTTCCCTTCAACTTGCTTTTCAACTATCCAGTGTCCCCTTAGATGGAATTGAAGAATCCAGGAAGGTGGAGGTTTTTGGTTTATTCACTGCTGAATGGTGGTGCTTGCAACAGTGCCTGGCATATATTAGATAGTCAATAAATATTTATTGAAATAATGAACAAATGCATTTATGGCTCACCTCTGACATTATGGCTTTGAATAAGGAATCTGAAATTTAAGCAGCTCTTAGTGATTAAGAAAACCACAAAAAAAGACAAATTATGATACAATTGATAGGTTTAAAAAGAAAACTAGGTTGGGTTCAATGGCTCATGCCTGTCATCAATCCTTGCCCTCAGGGAGGCTGAGGTGGGAGGATCACTTCAGGAATTCCAGACCAGCCCCAGTAAGAGTGAGACCCTTGGGCTCTACTAAAATAGAAAAATGAGCAGGGTGTTGTGGCGGGCTCCTGTAATCCCAGCAACTTGGGAGGCTGAGGCAGGAGGATTGCTTGAAGTCAGGAGTTTGAGGTTGCTGTGAGCTAGGCTGATGCCACAACACTCTAGCCTGGGCAACAGAGAGAGACTATGTCTCAAACAAAATGAAACAAAATGTCAACTGGTTTTCCTCTCTATATGACATCAAAACATGAGGCATTTTGAAACAACCACTTTAACTTTGACTAAAACTTGACTCTGGGCAATGTCTCCTTCTCTAACTTCTCTACTTTTTGATGTTTTCTTTCTCTTTCTTTCTCCCCTGTTCTCTTTCCTTTTCTTCTACTCTTCCTTTTTTCCAAAGTCTGCTCTTCCTTTTCCATTTCCCTCAGTAATGGGCCCTCATTCAGGCTGAAATCTCTGCTTCTCTCTCCTGCCCACAGCCAACCAATAGAGAAGATTTCTTAATTCTATCAGTGCAGTCCATATTTCTAGCTTCAGTGGCTAGTTTCTTTTTCTAGGTAATTGCTCTTAATATTCTTTAGTCTTCCCAGCTCTTGCCTCTTTCACCAAGCTTGAGGATGAAGAGTTTTCTTTGAAAACATAGATTTGTTTCTATGGCATCTCTCTAAAACCTTGTTTTTTCCCTTCATCCCTTTGACAATACCTGGTTCCTTAGCACGGGTCCCAGAACACTCTCCTATTACCCTATTCACCTGCCCCATTGATCTCTACCCTTGCAGGTTTTATTGTCACCCTGCCAAATTACTCATTGTTCCTAATGCTCCAGGTCTTTCCTCGTTGTGGAAGCCCTGTTAAAGTTCTACTTGTTATTGAGTCCTTGCTCACATTTTGCCTCTTTTGTGCACTCTTTCTTTTATAATTCCTCCCTTTACTGTCTGTGACCCAATAGCACTTGGCTTATTCTTCTATAGTAAACCATAATGCATAGCAACTTATATTTCTGTCTCAATTACTGGATAGTCCTTGATGGCAGGGACAAACCACATCATTTATTATTGAATCTCTAGTGTTAAGTAAACTTTTGTGTATTTAATGAATGGTTATAATTCTGGAAGCTTTAGCCCTTTTTGATTAAGGGTCTGAAAGTGACCCAAGGTAGGCAGTTACCCAAACAGCAAAGGACTGATTGACTTGCAGTGATGAGTCATTATCAGGAAGGCATATACCTGCTGTGAAATCCTATAATTGATATTCCACATCTTTGGCATAACAATTACTCTCTCAAGCATTAAAGAACAAAATGAAATCATAGGCAAGAATCACCTTTGAGTCCGTTTATATGAAGTACTACTTAAGTGGAGGAAGGGAAGAGAAGCATGAAGCTTTGTATTGAGATTTATTCTACAATTTATTCCCTTGTAAAGTAGAATTTAAGCCTATAAGTACTACAATAATAATACTTACTGAATGCATCTCAAATACACACACACTAGAAGGTATTGTTAAGTGCGATGGAACCAGGTGTTAGGTCCCCGTGTTCCCAGTACTGAAGAATGGTGACTGGTCCTGAGTCTATGGAATGAATGAGCGGAGCGAGCAGGTGCAAGCAGGCAGAGTGTCCAAGTTTTTGTAAGGATTAATGCGCTGTACATTCTAAGAAGGAACGGGTCAGAGGAGGCACTGAGTTTAACAAGACTTCTCTCTTTATGCTGATTCCCTAATTTAATGTTAAATGGGGGATGGACTATTCATTGTTTTTTTTGGAAAAGTGTAGAGAATTCCTAGAATTGTCTAACCTTGTAAGGCAATTCCTGAGGGTTGCCATAGTATTTGTAAACTGTCATGGCACTGGTGGATGTGATTTTTACTATGTTAACGAGGGAGTTCATTTAGGGGCACTGTTACCTCAACTGTGCGCATGCTCCAAAGACCCTCTCTCCAGGCCTTGACAATATCTTTACTTTGTGGTTTCTCTACCTCTTTCTGATTGGGCCGTTTTTGGAGACCTTCATCTGTACTTTCTTGGGAGCCCCATTTCCAGAATCCTAATCAAGCCGTTCCTCAAATGACCCAAGTCAATAGGATCACATCTGTTTGTCCATGTCAGAAAGTCCCTGGGACATTAATCGGTCCTCCAAAACTACCAGCTCCCCAAAACAACCCACCTGTGAGGTCTTGATTATTCCGGTTCCTATAACAGCTCAGGTCAGCCTGACCGAAGCCAGTCCAAAAAGGCCTAAATGCATCCGCCATCCCCCGGTTCATGTCTAGCTCGCTGCCCCAAACAATGGTATTGTATTCTCTATTTTACCTTTGACAGATTGTACCTTGGTCAAAGTCACGTAGCTACAGTTTCAGGTTGGATAGACCCCACGGTCTGTGCCAAGTTACACCAAATCGCTGTGGTACGTTTGTTGCTTTTATAGTTAATACAGGACTTATCATTGTTAGAGGGTATGTGTTGTGTTTTTCTCCTTCTAGTAGTGAGCTCATAAAATGTATTTAAAACCTACATAGAGTGAAGGTAACGTACGGGGATAAATATTATTGTGCTGATTTGCCAATATTAATTTATGGACATTCTCATCTGACCAATCGTCCACACTTTGGTCCCTTGGGCCAAGGACGCCTTCTGAGGCACTGGAGCTGATGCAGCTGATTGACCAATGTAAATTTTACACTCACCACTTTTATTTCTTTCAGTACTTTGTCTAAATGGATCCACATAGCAGATCCTTTCTGTTTACACTGTGCAGGTTCTTCATAGAGAAAAGAAGTAGTGAGACGAGAGCTCTGATATGCCTATTAAATAGGAACATTCCATTCTTTCTTTTTGATCATGTCAAGCTCCCTGTAGGATTAATTAGTTAAATATAGACACGTTAGAGTCTTTTCTGAATTGTATTCTGTCATTACATAAGTAAATTTATTACCTGCCTTCATGAATCAGTATTCTGAAACATTCTTGTTTGATTTGACACTTTCTTAGTCTAATGCCATCAAATTACTATTAATTCTAGACAAAGGGCACTAATTTTCCATTGTGCAAATCATAAGGAAGCCCTCATGAATAATTTTTTTTTTTAACCCTAAAAGATGGCAAACATTTTTTCCTGGCATTACACCACCTGAGTCACGTTTGATGAAACTGGGCTCCACTTTTTGGGCACTCATCTGAGCCAGCGTGTAATTGTCATACATACGTGTGTGTGTGCAAATGCAGATTCATAGAACATGTAGGAACGTGAGTAAAGATGGAAATGTTGAAAATCAAGTTGAGATGTTTGCTTGCCATAATATTCGAATGTAGTCTTCATTGAATTGTCACTTTAATTAATCTTTATTGCATGCCCCAAGGATTCCTACATAGAGTTCTAGAGGCTGGGCTGGTTACAGAGTGAGAATTGAGACCTCAGAATTCAATCTCTTGTGAGTAGACAAAAAGAATTAAAGACATATATCTACAGACGGTAAGATGTGGAAATAAATATGCAGTAGGAGTTACTTCTTCAAGAGGGAAGAATGTGCCTTTTCTGCTAGTTGGAAATGTCTAACACAGGAGCACATGAGCAACTTTGGTTGAATTTGAAGACAGAAAGAAAGGCAGAGGTAGTTTACAGACTGGGCTGCCCAACTAGCTGGTCAGAGCACCAATGATTAAGAGGCAGCCAAAAAAAAAAAAAAAAAAGAAAGAAAATGGGCTGTGTCTGTGGCTCAATGGAGTAGTGTGCCAGCCCCATATGCTGGAGGTGGTGGGTTCAAACCCAGCTGCAGCCAAAAACTGCAAAAAAAAAAAAAAAAAAGAAAGAAAGAAAGAAAGAAAATGGGTGGTGCCTGTGGCTCAATGGAGCAGTGTGCCAGCCCCATATGCTGGAGGTGGTGGGTTCAAACCCAGCCCCAGCCAGACACACAACACCCTTTAACTTGTGCTTCTATGGACATTTTCTAAATGGGAAAAAAAAAAGGAGGGGTGGGGAAATTAGTATTCAAGCGTTATATATTCAAGTGGCACAATTCTCTAGACTTGGCCTAACTTTGTTGAACATCTTTGGAGAGATACATGTGCAAGTTGCTTGAGACCTCACCACTAACCAAGATCACAAGCCACACATATTCCAAGGTCAGGAAAGCCTGCTAAGTCCTCAATATGTGGCCTACTGCTTCTCTGGAGGATTGACCTTTTCATTATTTGTATTCTGTATGCTTGAATCTGTCTCCCAAGTATGTATCTACAGGACTATTTAAATTTGCTAATCAAAGTAAGTTTTTCCCAGTCCCATGAAATACATGAAAAACAAATATTTAAGGAACATCATTTTGAGGAGGTGAAAGAGTATTTTGTGTGTGTGGTGGGTGGGAGGTACCCACAAGAGGTAAACACTTCCATCAGTCAGTAGAAAGTAGTTTAATAAATAGTTTGTGCAGAGTTCATGGATCCCCTGAACGCTACCAACTGAGGGAGCCTGTACTCCATAGATGGTCTGGACTGGACCATGGTGCTTTGCGAAATGTTAACACGCTGCACTAAATCATATGGTCACCTCTGAGCTTGTTCAACAAGCACACTTAAAAAGGGTCACCAGATCTTTTCAGGGACCTGTAATTTGTTGCAGCCAGAAAGAGATGAATTTGAAAAGTAACGGCTTCCCTGCTGCAGAGATCAAATCCATTGTCCGAGCTATGTTTTGTTAACTTTGTACATAGGATCTTCTTTAGCAACTAGGGAGACACAGCTGCTCTTTATATCTAGAAGTGAAAGAAACGAGTCTGAATGGAATATGTGGGCTCTGCTGAAAATGAAACATTTGCTTTACTGAGTGACTTGGGGCTCAACCCTGCATGCGAAACTTCCACCAGAGCTCAAAGTGGAGGGGAAAAAAAAAGGGAGAAAGCTATATAATTTGTTTGAAGTTGTCAAGCAAAAAAAAAAAAAAGAAAGAAAGAAAGAAAAGAAAAAAAAAAGAAAAGAAAAACTGGTTTCTCTTGATTTGAGAAACAAGAAAAAATGATATTTTAATTTCTCTTTCTAGATTATTAGCTAGTTGACCCAAACAAAAGATAGTGGACGAGGGAACTGTGGATGCTTTCTGAATCACCCCTATTTTTTGTAACTGTTTGGATAATCTCGCTGCTTCTGTGTTATCCATCCGGAAAAGCTGGCTGTTTGATCTGCATGTGTTTCTTTTTTGTGCATAGGGAATCTGCTGTTGTAATAGATTTAGAATCTATATTTGATACTTCCCAATCCCTGGGGAAAAGCATAAACAAAAGGGCAAGAATCACAAAGCGGGGCCTGAGGAAAGGATTCTCTTTGTGTCCCTCGCAGTGTTTCTTCATTCTATTTGCCCACGAGTCTGTCTGCTTATTCTCAGCACACAGGTTTTGCTCCCGCAGCAACTGAAAATAAAAGAGATCAAAAACTAAAGGGGACTAATTTCATAAAAAGTAATCTGCCAAACTAACCATTTTGACTGGCTCATTGATTTCTTTTGTTTCCTCTTTGCATCCTCTGTTTTCATTTTATTCTTATTTTGATGAAATCTTTCACTTACTACTGAACAACGTAAATGCTGATGGTTATTACTATTAAACTAATTTGGGACATATTTTTATATCTAACTGGTGGTATGTTAGGATCAAAGGGAAATCGTGATAAAATTTCACAAAAAGTAAACATGAGACTATATAGCTGAGAAGTTATTTCACAGACACTGTTTTAAATACTGTCCCCATATCCGGGATGATTTTTAGTAAGGGCATCCTGTTAATAAGAGGAACACTTCACAGAAAAGCTAGCTTAGTATTGCCTTCCTTGTTTGTTGCTTAGCCGAAACTGATATTTATAATTTTACAGAAAAATAATTTTGCAAAAACCTGGTCTATTCTTGAAGCGTTGCTTCTGTGATACCATATTTCATCCTTTCCTTTCTAATGTCTTGTCATCTCTCTCCTTCCCTGGGCGCTGCTCTTTTTTAAAATTATTTGTTTAATGTTTTAAGAGCAAGGATTTCTTTTTTTACTTGGTTCATTATTTAAAATGAAGGCAAGAGTATATAATAATATGCAAGACACAAATAGAACGAACTTTGGGGGTGTTTCCAGGTTTACCCCCGATTAAATACAAAGCCCTCGGCACTAATCATTGCAAATATGAAATCTAATCACTTAGCATATTAGAAGAGCAAAAATAAGCTTCCCCATATTTCATGAACTGACTCACACCCTTCATATTTTATCCTCAACAATGTATGCATTTTCCAGCTGGCTAAGGCTGCAATCTCTCTGCATTTTGGACATTTGTCACTCTGTTCAGCCAGGCAGGAGAAGCCCCCGTGTAGCAAGCTCCTTGCACTGCAGGCATAGCATCTGTGAAGGAGTTGCTGACATCTGATGATTCAAATTGCAGAAATGATCCAGGACAAATTATGAACGTCTGGGTAGTGCCCAGAGATTTTGAACTGAAATGACTTTGCCCTTGGAACCTTGCAGACTTGGTGAGCTCTTGGGGACACAAGCTTTCCTGGACATAGGACATTGCCCACAGGTTCCCCTCTCTGTGTCAGTTATCATCCCAGCCAGCCACTGCCAGTGGAGCTTTCCCTGGCCTGAAATGAAAAGGAAGTGGTTCAAGTTTTAGTTTACAAACCCTCAAAGCGATTGGAGCTTTCTTTGAAATGCAAAACAGTCCTCTATCAAGCACTGCTTAGGGCATCATCCAACTATCAAAGTCAAAGATGATCTGATAGAACTTTACAAATCCTCATAATCTATGGTAAGTAGTAGTAGCTAAGGCCTTGGCTTTGTGTTTGCACGTAGGGCAGGAGCAGGAGGATAATTTATCCAACTTTAAGGTAATGAAGTGTTAACAAAAACCACATGAAGCTATTATTACAACCACAGGCCACAGACTGCTAAGAGGGTAAACTCTCTGGAGATGAACCTGTTTTCAAGGAATCTTTTGTATCTCGGCTTACCTGAAGGCATTTGCTAAACACAAGGTGATGCCCCTGAAATGCCGTGATTCATTAGCCCTAATGAATAATGCTGAGCATATTGTCTCTAAAATATAACCCACTGACATTGATGTATATGTACTTTAACTCATTCGTCCCAACTTTATTAGGTACATATGTCTACAGCAGACACAAATGAAACATTCCACAACTAGGCTCCAAGCCAAAAACTAATTTATTCTTTAATGTGCTAGTGATTACTTGGTGGTTCCTTGAGCAGAGATGACAGGTCTGAGCTAATGGAGTTGTACTGTAAGTTAATATAAATCATGACAGAGCAATTAATTACAGAAACCACTGCAAATCCCTTTGTTAGTTTTCCCCATCACCAGAAGGATTTAATAATATTCATTTCGCTAAGTTCCAGTGACATTTACAAGTCTTAAACCATTTTTAATCAAATCAATATCACTGGCTGCTAAATTTAGTTGTGCTTTGCTTGCAAGTCCTGGAATACATCGATACTAATGTTTCCTACCTTCTGTTCAAATGAATCACATTGACTACCCATACTTACTCTTCATTTGTTTACATTGAGTAATTGGGATCTGAAAAAAAGTTAAGACCCGGAGAACCCTGACTGACGATCAGCAGGAATGAGTTAGCAGGTGGAGGAGATCATCAGTAAATCAGGGATTACACATGCATTGCTGTATCTGATGTCCTAATTGGCCTAAAGAAAAATATTTCACAAGGGAAATATATTCACATTTCTGTAGACTTTTTCAAGTGTGGGAGGTTAAAAAAAAAAAAAAAAGGTGGGATTTAGGCACCAGAGCACTATGGTTTCATTACAAAAGAGCACAACACCCACCCTAGCTTCATCTCTGTGCATTCTTTATTCTTCAGACATCTACAACTGACATCTCTTTTTAAAACTGAATAAGTGGAAATTAGTTGGTTAGGATGGCTATAGAAATGCTGAATTATCTCTATAAAAATAATTTAAAAAATTGTTAATTAGGCATTGATTGTGTTATAGTTTTTGGGAACAAAATGACTTGCTGTGTCTGAGGTCTATGTTGCTAGATCCATGTTAAGCTCTTTTTGGTTTGTTTGTTTGTTACCTTCCCATCCCCCATTCCCCACTCCTGGAAAAGCTCTATCTCTGGAAAGAGTACAGTTCCCATAGCAATGTGCCTTGCACACATTTGCTAGATTTTTCTGTTCCTATCCTACCTTTTTGTTGACATAATTGTAGATTTTTTATTGACTTTATTGACTTGTCTTTGACTTAATCTGTGGGTGTCTCTGAACTCTGAGCCTTAGAATGTTAGAGAAGCATTCTTTCCAGAAAGGTCACTGTTTACGTGTTTTGGTAATTGCCATCCTCCCTAGGGAACTCAGGACTTCCTGATTTCAGCTATAATCATTTCTGTTCATCTTCTCTTCCTTAGCAGATTATAAATGCCTTTAGGACAGGGACCTTGCTTCATTCCTTTTTTTTTTCCTCCTTTTTTTTTCTTTTTCTTTTTCCTCTATACTGTCGATACCTAGCAAAGATGTTTTTTGCATGATATTGTTCAATAAATGTTCACTCACTGAATGAACATATGCTACCCAGATGGGAGTGTAAGGAGGGTGTAAAACTCAAATTAGTTAATCAACCAGCTTGTAAGATAATAGATTGGGTGTAGGAAAACGTTGTTAACCTGGAAGAGATGTTTTAGGCCTAAAATTTATAGGGTGAAGAATTGACTTGATGAAGGCTAGCAACAAGACTGGCTTTGTGGGTAGCTCCAATGGCTGAGAAGCTAACGATACCTCTGTACTTCTGTGCAAGACCAGCTCTGGCTCGTCTTCCCCATTCTTGGGAACTGTGATGTATCTATCACAAAGAGGCCTGAATTGAAAGTCAGGGTTGGAAATCCATCCCACATTCCAGCTTTGTGACCTTACATAAGCCCAGGTATGGCTTTTGACTTTGGTGAAAGCACTGAAGCTTTTCTGAGCCCCAGTTTCCTCGACATTGTAAGGAGAATGAGCCGTGTCTTTGTGACAGCACTGTGAGGCTCGAAAGTGAGAGCGGGTATGAGCTTGGCTGACGCAGAGTGCTGTTTGAGCCTTACTTCCCAAGGGCCTAGAAATGGCAACCAAAGTGAGAAAGAAATAACTTAAAATCTTTCAAGCTGCAGGACCCTGCCTGGGAGAGAGAGACGAGCATTCTCTTAGAGTGATTTGCCATCATGGGAATCTGGTCAGTGTGAACCCTGCACTGGCTATGGGTCCTGGTTTCTAACAAGTGCGGTAATTTCTTCCTTCTTTATAGGGGACAATTGATATGAAGTGTGTCGCTTTAGATGTTTATCAGGATCAACATTTCTTATCATCATCCCATTCAGGAAAGTGAAAGGTATAATTGGTGGCAAAATGTTCAGGCCAGGTTTATTTTCATTTATGTATTTATGTATTTATTTATTTATTTTTGAGACAGAGTCTCACTTTGTTGCCCTAGGTAGAGTGCCGTGGCGTCATAGCTCACAGCAACCTCAAACGCTTGTGCTCAAGCAGTTCTCTTGCTTGAGCCTTCCGAGTAGCTGGGACTATAGGTGCCTGCCACAATGCCTGGCGCTTTTTTTGAGTCGAGTCTTGCTCTACTCAGGCTGGTCTCAAACTTGTGAGCTCAGGCAATCCACCCACCTCGGCCTTCCAGAGTGCTAGGGTTATAGGTTGAGCCACTGGCACCAGCCAAGGCCAAGGGAGGGTGACCTGCCTGGGCAGTGGAAAGGTGGTATCTGCGCCTGGGGGCAGTTAGAGACCTCTTTTATATAGGGCTGTAGCCACCCCCCCCAGCTTGCCTGGAAAGTTAGGGTCTTTGGCAGGAACTTCTCAGGAGGGTGGGGCTGGCCAGATGCCTTGTGTCTTTGTCTTAGGGAGAGGGAAGAGAGGCAGGGGAAGGGTTCATGTGTGGCTACATTAGGCCTCCCCAACAGAAAGTAGGGTGAGAAAGAGGCTTTCATGTCCTCTGTCAAGAGGAATATTTTGAAGACCCTTTTCTTTGCTCACTTGAGCCTGTCTTCTGACATGAAGGCTAAGGCAGTTTATCTGTACCTGTCAGGAAAACGAACTGTTTAAGAAAAGTATAATGTATCTCTCCTAAGTTTAAGTGATGTTTACTATTCCTATATGTAGAGAACCAGAACCAAGTCCGTAAATTTTTATGAGCAAAGTATCAGAACAGTGGCAAAATGGTTTCGACTAATATCATTACCACCACGATGTCTGCCCCTAATACTGTTACTATTGTTATTACTACTGCTGCTGCTACATAACATGTATAGAGTGTTCATCTTGACACTTCAAAAAATTTTCTGTATATATTAACCTATTTAGTCCTCACAGATAGCTTCTGAGTTGGAAACTATCAATGGGGAAACAGAGGTACGGTTAGTAAGTGGTAGGGCTGTGTTCAAATTCAAGCAATTTGACTCCAGAGTTTGTGTTCTCAGCGGAAGAGGTCCAAGAACTGGAGTTTGCAGATCCAGATTCTAATCCACTTTACTGAAATGGCTGTGTAACCCGGTAAACCCTGCTGCTTTTCTGTGCCTCCTCCTATTTCAACTAAAAGTGAGAATAAAAACTGTTCACTTAAAAACCTTTGGTCTTCACATGGCTTGGTTAAAAAAAAAAAACAAAAAAAAAGGAATTGGAAGACGACTCCACTGGTCATTGCATTTCTCAAATTGTGCTAAGGAGAAATCTAAGTCTCAACCTAGAGCACTATTATAAAATCTTTCCTCTAATTTCCTCCACACGCCTCTCCTGTCCTTCCCTGGTTTCAGAGCTCACACTCCCTCATCCCTTTGCTCTCATATTGCTGGTCATTTGAATCTGATGTGCAGCACTAATCTTTTGTTCTCTTTACCCTTTCTTTGACCATTCTCTGCCCCTCTATGTTCTCCCAATTCCTTTTCACAAATGTTCAAGAACATCACTTATGGATCGAAGAAGGCACGAAGCTAAGGCCCGAAGACTACACTTCCTGAGCAGGTGGGCATTGGAAGTGGACAAGAGGACAGGTGATTAATGAAGGAATCAAGAAAGGAACAGCAGCCTTAAAAACAAGGGTCAGGCTTTATCTATTCGTGTAGTCATTTTTATACATGAGCTTTATTGAGATGAAAATTCACACACCACACAAAAAATTCATTCACCCTTTCTAAATGCCCAATTTGATGGCTTTTAGTATCTTCGGAGAGTTGTGTAATGATCACCAATATCTGATTTTAGAAGATTTCATTGCATCCAAAAGAAATCCTATGCCCATTGGCAATCCTCCTCATTTTCTCTTGCCCCAACCCCTGGAAACCAACAGTTTACTTCTCATTTCTATGCATTTGCCTGTTTTTGACACTTCGTCCAAACAGAATCATATAACATGCGTCCTTCTGTGTCAGGCTTCCTTCCTAGCATGATGTCTTTGTGTTGCAGTGGTTTTCAGTACTTCATTGTTTTTAATGGCCAAATAATCTTACCTTGTCTGGTTCTGCTGCCTTTCGTTTGCCCACTCATTAGTCGATGGACCTTTGGGTTGTTTCCTCTTTGTGCTATTATAGATAATACTGCCATGAACATCAAGAACATGTTTTTATATATAGATTTTTGAATTTTGTTTGTTTGCTTTTGGTTGTTTTTTTTTTCTTTGCACTGTTTGACTGGGCCTGGGTTTGAACCCACCACCTCTGGTATTTGGGGCTAGTGCCCTACTCCTTTGAGCCACAGGAGCTGCCTTGAATTTTTTTTTTTTTTGAGACAGTCTTACTTTGTTGCCATCCGTAGAGTGCCATGACATAATAGCTCACAGCAACCTCAACCTCTTGGGCTCAAGTGATCCTCTTGCCTCAGCCTTCCAAGCAGCTAGGACCATAGGCACCTGCCACAATACCCAGCTAGTTTTTAGAGACGGGGTCTTGCTCTTGCTCAGGCCGGTCTCTAACTCCTGAGCTTAAGCAATTCTCCACTCCCACCCCCTACCCCCGCTTCGGCCTCCCAGAGTGCTAGGAGTACAGGCATGAGGCACCATGTCCAGCTGATTTTTGAATTTCTTGAACATATACCCAAGGATAGAGTTTCTTGATCATATAGTAACTCTACAGTTAACATTTTTAGGAAATGCTAAACTGCTTTCCAAAGTGGCTGCACGTTTCACAATCTTACCTTGCACATAATTAAAAACAGACAAACAAGAAAACCCCTTATTTAAAAGTATGCCCTGAGACTACCTAATTTTGGCACACTCTTAACTATGGAAGCTCTGTGATAACTAGATAATTAGGGTGGCCGGGGTCTTACCAGCAGACAGAACCAGACTGGATTGTCATCAACTTGAGGGTAGGGGTCCGTTCTTCCCCAGTGCTGTAGCCACAGGCCCAAGAACAGTATTGGCAGATAGCAGACACTCTATAAACATTTGAAAGAATAAATGAAGGAAGACTCAAACTCAGAGAAGGGCCTGCTGAATTTGAATTTTCTTCCAAACAACTGACCTTTCCATTCCATGAAGTGAGCTATTTAGCAACATTCTCTAGCATATGGATTATCTCTGTCTGTGGCATCCATTCTTCTTCCATCTGTTGAGGAATTTCATCTCCTTTCAAAGTCACTTGAGGAGGCCTTGGTATATACTCCACACATGGTATAAATGGTATTTTCTTTTAAAAGGATGTAACAATATCACCTAGATTTGACAGGCGTCCTAAAAAACTTAAATCAGTGCCCGGTTTTCCTCTCCTTTGATAGAATATATTTAATAGATAATATTAATTCAGCTCCCTCGCACTCATAAAACCTAGCAATATTCAGTATCTGGTGTGTTTGCTTTTATTCTTAAAGAATCTGAAGGGATTTGACATTTTGTTTCATTCATTCACAGCCTGTTTTTTCATATCTAATGAACACGCTCCACAACAATGGCCCTCAGATCTCCACCATCTGCAGGGGACGGCACACAGGTCATAGGCTAAGAACAACACCACATCAGTATTGAATAAAAAAGTGAAACTTCAAAGGCAGAGCTGGCTATGAGGTCTGTGCTTTCAAGACCTCGTAGCTAGTTCCTCCTGTTTATTATTTTTTGTTTGATTGGAAGATAATGTAGTATGTCATTCTGTGGTCCATGACCTATGGTCAATTCCCTACGGAGGAGCCAGATTGGGGAACATTTCTGTGAGCACATTTGTCCTAGAGCAGAAATAATAAAAACAAGAAGGGTGGGCATAAAAGATGTCTGAGGCCAGGGAACAAAGTCCTTTGTTGTTAAAGGAAGATGATCTTGGGTACTCAGCCAAGAGTCTTTTTAGCTGGATGATGATAATGATAACGATTCTCTCTGTAAATAATGTAGGCAAAGAGATTTTTGTGGGTCTGTTTCTCCTCGTCAGCTGCCCTGTATTT
The DNA here is from genome assembly GCA_963574655.1 of Perodicticus potto. Taxonomy (NCBI): domain Eukaryota; kingdom Metazoa; phylum Chordata; class Mammalia; order Primates; family Lorisidae; genus Perodicticus; species Perodicticus potto. The sequence continues at coordinate 25,493 of CAUYRH010002249.1, forward strand.
TTACCTCATCACTGTGGCAGACATACCAGCCTTACCCCACGCTGCCATGATTAGAACACATTTGTACCTCCGATAACCCAGGCATCAGCTTTTTAAAGTGTTGAGCTAGTGAATTAAGTCTTAATGGAAAATTTTTCTCCTAATATAGGACCTTTCTGGGCCATGAATAATTAATGTCAATTTATAGCTCAAGGGATGTCTCAGAGGAATCAATACAGTAAATTAACATCACCCACCCCCTTAACAACAAAATCTTTTTTAGGTATAATTAAGCCTCAGAAAGGCCTATACCCTCTTTTTGAAAAAGACAAAGAAAATCTTAAATATAATTAACACTAGTTTTGTTTTTACTGTATTTTACATTTTATTAAATATTTCTAAAAGCCAGAAGCTGGAGTGGTCCACGCAGTGATAGGCTTATAAACTAAATGATTAGGAAGATATATTTCTAACTACCATGGAAAAGACTCTGGTAAAGCAGTTAGGACAAAATAAAATAATGCCAGGATAAATAATCTGAACTCTTCTTCCGTATTCCCCTTCACCTTACTCCTAGGAAAGAGTTGGAGAAAGTTGTTCTTGAAGGATATGTCTTCATGTCAAAAGAATGCCCAGGCTTTTGGCGATGATGCTGACGATGCGTGGTACCAATTTTTATTTTGGGGAGAGTCACATCTTCATATCTCAACTTTTAAGTCATGTCTGAAGATGGCTCTTGCCCGTTCTGTGGCATATTAGACAGAGAGGGCGATTACAGTGACAATCCCTGTTCTGACATCTCTAAATTTCCTATTTGTCCTGGTCCCTTTGCATCAACTCTCACCCTGCCAGCTCTGGCAGCCCCTCCTTTTCGAGCAATCTCATCCATCATGGGAGCTGTCAATTGGGTGCCTTTGAGGCCCACGGCTTGCAGAAGACATTCCCAGGACAATGTCCATCTGTCACATATTATTACCAGTTTTCCTAAGGAAACTGGGTAGCAAGGGAGGAGCTATTCTGGATTAGGGGAAGGTATAGAAAAATCAGAAGAAGGTCTAAGATTTCTAGCAAGTCTGGTTTCCTTTGCTCAAGTTTTCGCTTACTCCCCATTGTCATCTTCATTCTAAAAAAAATATAAAATGTCTTGTACTGAACTGAAGATGAATAGTGCAGGGTTCTTGCCTGCCTTTAAGAAACTTCCCACCTCGAGTGAGGAGGCTGACTTGAGAACAAATTAATCTGCTCTATTGTTAGAGAGGCTCCAAGGGAACCGCGGGCTGGAGATAGGCTCAAAGGAGTGTGTCAGAGAGGCTTTACCGAGGAGGAGCGTAATTGTGTCTTCAAAAATGAGTGGATACCTGCTGGTAGACAGGGGGCTGGGGCATTCCCAGCCCAGAGCAGGAGCAGTGAGGGCAAGCATCAGGGAGTGGAAGGGTTTGGTTCTGGATCTTGGCAGAGCCTAATTGCTCGTCTTCTCCTTGAGCCTGAAGTCGGGGCTTGAAGCTGGAAAAGCTCTCAGGCCACAGGCAGATTTCCTCACAAGCTTCCATAGCCACCCAAACCTGGGAATCTCTCTGGGAGGTAGTGACTCCTATGGTTCCTTTCAGGAAACCAGCATTTGATGATTGTTATCCTGCCTTAGTTCAGACAGGCTCAGGTAGCCGCCTCCCTGGGTCAGCTGCCCTTGAACGTGCTCACAGTCAGTCAGGTGCTTCAGTTAGAGCTCTGAGTGCTGCTCGCCTGCCTGAGACTAAGGCACTGTGTGTCTGCTTTCTGGAACGTTGATAAAGGGCTGCACTGAAACTTCCACTACAAGGGACATCTTTAAAAATCATGACGTGGTCTCATAAGGTGTAATCCCCAGCAGACACAGTTCTGGGGTGTCTTAGTTGGGGCTGGCTGCTATCACAGAACACTTTAGCCTGGATCTGAAGAACCACTTTAGCCTGGGTCTGAAGAACAGAAGTACATTTCTCACAGTTCTGGACACTGGGAAGTGCAAGGTCAAGGCTCTGGCAGATTCACTGTCTGGTGGGGGCCTGTTTCTAGGTTCAGAGAAGGGTGTCTTCCTGCCTTGTGCTCCCACGGTGCAAAGGCAAGGCAGTGCTCCATGGCCTCTTGTACTAGGGAACTGATCCCATTGACGAGGGCTTCACCCTGATGACCTAATCACCTCCTAAGACCATCACATTGAGCGTTAGGTTTCAGTATATGATTTTGTGGTGTGGGAGAGCATAAACATTCAGACCACAGCACAGGGTTAAGATCTTCTGCTGGAATTGACATTTGCCAGTTCTCTGTGGTGTGCTGGATAGCCCCCATTCTACAGCAGCCCCTCCTGATTCCTGAGGGTTTGTAAAGGAGGCCTCACGTGTTCTTACACAACACAATGGTCTGCCAGCTTCTGGGCCACATGCATCGACTCCCCTGCCCGCCCTGCCCCCCTTTCCCGGAGGGCAGACTGACCGCATGTGATCCTGCCCCCCACACCTTCCAGCCACAAGTGCAAGTTACTTAACCTTCTTGTGATTTCCTTTCTTCATCTACAAGCACTGGGACAATATGCTCATTTTGAAGATACACTGAAATGATATTTTTAAGACACTAAGCACAATACCTAATACACAGTACAGCTTGTTAGCTGCTCTTGTTTACCGTTGTTAACGTTGTTGCTACAACCCGTACACTGCCTGTAAAGTTGCTTGGTGAAGTCCCTTCCCTGCTATGTATGCCAATGTCCCTGCCCAGAGCAGCCTCTGAAGGTTTCCCCGGGTTCCTGCCTTTCCGGTGCCAACATGTCTGTTTCCAAGTGTGGAAGTGAGTGAACTGTGTGCCTGCATCTGTGCCCTGGACTTAAAGTAATTTGCCCTAGACTCAGCATTCCACAAGCCCACCCCCTCCAACAGCTCTCGTCTTTTGCTCCTCTAACCAAAGGTGCTGATTTCATTCATAGGCTCTTACCTTCCTTTCTCCTCTTCAATTTTCCTGGCCCTTCTCCATACCCAAATCACCCCTTTCTTCCTTCAGGTAGGAAAATAGAATTCCCATGTACAGAAGAGAGAGAGAGTTGGGCTTCGGAACTGTGTGGAAGGGAAGGGGGATGTGAAAGGAGAGGACTTAGATTTGCACTAGCAGTTGACAACCAAAAAATGAAATTCATGTAGGATTGACGGTTCTATTATTAGGACATCCCGTTGACACCATATTTTTTTCTCTCTCTTTAAGCCAGATTCTCAGAACAGAGATTTCTAACCCTTTGGAATTGAGATGAACAATTATTTTACACAATACTATGTACTTGCAGTCTGAATTTTTTTTTTTTTTGAGACGTGAAAATTCCTTTCATTCCAGTTATGTGACATTTTAGGCAGTCGCATGTGGCTCTCACAAGGGTGAAGGCTGACAGTGAGGTTGAGAATAAGAATGTGGAAACCTTGTGGGCATGCTTGATGGATGTGACACTGTGTCCTGACTGTTCAGTCTGAGAGGATGACCATGCCCTAGGGGAACGGCCTCAAAAGCTATGCAAAGAGAGCTCATAGGGGATATATTTATCGCATATTGAATTGTTAGATCCTGGCCTGCCCTATGGAATCTTAAGAGAGATTGAGGCTATAACAATACGTATATTACCCAGTAGTTGATATGACACTTGTTTTTATACTTTGACTTGTTTAATTTGTGAGCTCACATTCCAAAAAGTTTCTTCCCCCAGAAAGAAAGATGAGGACTCAGTGCCCATGGACCTAATCAGTAATCTGAGATGCAGATTAAGAACCAACAGAACCAAGGCTGTTTCATACCCTGGTGAAAATAATTGAAAAGATACATCTTTGACCGTTAAATATATAAATGGCACAACTATTTTGGAAAACAGCTTGGCAGTTTCTTTAAAACATGCACATGTCAGAGATATTTACCCAAGAGAAATGAAAGTCTAAGCCCACACAAAGACTTGTACATGAGTGTTTACTGCTGCTTTATTTGTGATAGCTCCAAACTGGAAACAACCCAAATCTCCATAAGCAGATGAATGGGTAAACAAATCATGTTATACAATGGAGTACTACTCAGCAATTAAAAAGAATGAGCTATTGACAACAAGCAACAATGTGGATTAATTTCAAAATAATTGCACTGAGTGAAAGATGCCTGATCTCCCTTACCTCCCCAGCAAAGTAATGCTGTGTGATTCCATTTATATGAATTCAAGGAAAATGAAACTAATCTATGGTGACAGGAAGCAGATTGGTGGTTGCCTGAGGATGATGAGAGGGCTGAGGATGGATCAGAGAGAAGTGGGATAGGGCAACTACAAAGGGGCAGGAGAAGATTTTGGAGAGTGATGGGTATGTTCATTATCTTGATTGTGGTGATGGCTCTACGGGTGTGTGCATATGTCACAGCTCATCAAATTCTGCACTTTAAAGATGCACAGTTTGTTGTATGCCAATCATGCCTTAATAAAGCTGTAAAAAAGTTCTTTACAAACACAACTAAACACTCAACATCTTTACATTTCAAAGCTATCTACTAGAAAATGTGATTGCACTGACATTTTTTTCTCTTAACAATTTTTTTATTAAATCATAACTGTGTACATTAATGCATTTATGGGGTACAAGGTGCTGATTTTATATACAATGTGGACTGCTTACATCAATCTGGTTAACATAGCCTTCACCTCACTTACTTAATTATTGTGTTAAGACACTTATACTCTACTCTTAATAGATTTGGCATGTACCCTTCCCATATGCACCATAGGTGAGGTCCCCCCGATTACCCTCCCTCCACCAGGCCTCCCCCTCCCCCTTGCCTCACCCACTTCCCTCCTCCATCCTGGGCTATAGTTGTGTTTTATCTTTCCTATGAAAGTATGGGATTATATATTGGTTTCATAATAGTACTGAATACATTGGATACTTTTTCTTCCATTCTTGAGATACTTTACTAAGAAGAATATGTTGCAGCTCCATCCATGTAAATATAAAAGAGGTTAAGTCTCCATCTTTTTTTAAGGCTGATCCTGCAATTCCTCTACTAGGTATATATCTGGAAGACCAAAAATAATTTTACAACAATGATATTTGCACCAGAATGTTTATTGTAGCCCAATTCATAATTGTCAAATCATGGAAGAAGCTCAAGTGCCCATTGATCCATGAATGGATTAATAAATTGTGGCATATGTATAACATGGAATATTATGCAGCCTTAAAAAAGATGTATTGACTCTTTTAATTTTTATTCATGGGATCCAAACACCTTAACCTCCATCAGTGTGACCCAGTCACATTAAAAACTGTCTTCACTTTAATAATAATGACAACTAATAATCATTGAGCATTTTCTGGTGCATAGGGATATGTTGGTGCTTTACCTATATTACCTTGTGTAATGCTCAGAAAAACTCCCTAGAGTTGGTGCTATTACTAGCTCCATTTGTAGAAGAGGAAACTGAGGCAGGCAGAGAGATTGGGTACTGAATTAGCCCAACACAAGGATTAAGAGTGGAAAGTCCCGTTTCAAAACCATATGTGGTCCTACCCCTGGACTCTTTCTCTTCCATTAGTAGGACATATAGAAAACTTTACTTGGCAGAGGCAATGAATTAATACAGAAGCAAGGTCTTGTTGCTGTAACCCTATAGCTGTTTCCCAGGCTCTTTGGCTTTCTGGCACTCTCTGATCTTAATTCTTTGTTTGAGCTTTTAATTCCTCATATCATCATCTCATTGCTTATTTTCTAGATTCCTCGTTGCTCTGGTTATCTTTCTAGAAACTGAGCTAGTTGCCTTGATAGTCTTCAGAGTCTGGTCAATGCATAGAACTTTGTCTGATCATTTACTCTGTGCTTTGAATATTCCCCCGGGCAGATTCTTCGGTAGAAGAAATCAATAGACCAGGAAGGGATGGGTCTGGTTCAAGTTCAGGATATGTTGCAAAATCTAAGGAATAAAGAGACAAGGTAAACAGTCAAAATAAGAGAGGCAGTGGGACAGGAGATTGGCAGAAACTCAGATAAATCCAGAAGAGACAGCAGAGTGGTAAGGCTAATCTTAGTTGGAAAGTTCACCAAGCAAAAACGCGCCAGTGGGCCCTGCTATGTGCTGGGCAAGTAGAACTGGCAGGAAGAGAGAGCAGGTTGACAGAATTGCCTCTGAGTAGCCCTGGAAATGCCCTTCACAAAGAGAGTTGTCTAGCAGCAATGTGGGAACCGATGGCCCCCAGCCCTGGGGCCAGCACAGCTTGCGTTGACAAAGATCCCCAGAAGGTTTTAAAAAATATGGCTTCACAGTCTTTTCACAGTTCTGCCAGTCTCCCAGATTATTTTTGACTCTCTCCCTTTCTCTCTCTTTCTTATTAATCAGTAGGGGAAAAAAGATGACAATAAAAACCATATGGAGGCCTCGTCTGAGGCAGGGATCCTTGGATCTTTTCCCCAAACAGAAGAAAGTACTCTTCTCACTCTGAAAGCCTTCCAGATGTTTTCCACCATCTGGAGGAACAAATGTCTCATGTAAATTTAATACTATGATTCCCCTCATTATTCATTTGTTCTGACACTAACTGAGTACTCACTAAGTACCAGGATCTATGCCGGAAACCAAAGGTACCAAGACCGATTCCCACGGTCGACAAAGGGAGACAGTTCCAAGAACTGTGATACTGTGATTGAGGTGATACTGGTGATACTGTGCACGAGGATTTAGGGAGCCTTAAGAGGAAGGAGTAGGATGGAAGGGAAAAGGAAGATAGATGTTCAAGGAGGCTTTCAGAAGGAGGTGATGCAGAAATCAAGAGGAGAACCATTCCTTGTTTTCTTCGCAACTCAAAACCTTCCTTTCATAGAGCTTGGAGACTCTAATATCTCAAATTCTGCCAGGATTGTTTTCTGAAAGCCCTTATGTGTATCTACTTTAAAAAAAAAAAAAGAAAGAAAAGAAACCACCAGAGAACAATATAATTTAAGCAGAAAGAAAACTCAACCGGTTTTTAAACATAGATTTGAAGTGGTTTCCTAAGAGCAGTCAACATAGAGAACTTGTGATCCAAGGAACTGGAATGTCTTCAAAAATCAATATGCTCAAGTATGAATGGGTAAATCGACAGCTTTAGGGAAACTGGGTGTGTTCATTCATTGATTCATTCTTTCATTCAATAAATAAATATGCTTCTTGCCAAGAATGTACTAGACACTGAGGATTCAAAAATGCTAATAGGTTTAGCAGGTAGACAACAAACGTTTCTTCATCGATAGTTTGCTTTTCATGGGTGATATTTATCCACATCACAATGGTCACCTGAACTATTGTCAAAATCAGGCTACTTTTCTAGATTTTTCTAATCCAGCTTGATTTTTTCTCCTCAGTCATTACCAAAACAGTGCACCCTAACAGAAGGACCTTGGCACATAGCATCAATTTTCTAAGTATTTGTGAAGCAGCAGCAGAAATAAATCAGATCTGATGGACAAAGGGCAAATTTGTAAATGTTGCTGGGGCTTAGTACATTTATAATAAAGAAGGAGTTCTGTATTTTTGTGTGTATAAAATAATAATCACTTTTAAAAATTAGTTTTAACTAAGTTTGCTAAAATCCGAAGTAAATTGTTCTCTTATGGAAATGTGTACCTTCCTCTGAAAATACATTTCACCTTTCATTTTCAAAGGGTACACCCATCTCATTGTTCGACTTGGGAAGCTGGGCTGCCAGTTTTACGATTGTAAGTCTGGTCTTGATGTTCTGTGCTAATCCACTATACATCAGGCTGGAAGCTTCTCTTGACAGGAAAGCTTGGAGCGGGCCTGGTGGAAGGATTTTGGCATCACACACTGGAGTGGAAAATATTCACAGGCTGCAAGGAAGTCTGGCTTGGGCTGCTGTAGGAGAGGCAGCCACTGGCTGGGAGACAATTAGTATAGGAAAGTCCTGGGCTCCTCTCTGAGAGGCCTGGAGGAGGGTGCTGTACGCTGAGTGGGGGAGCATCACTGAATCATGTGTGTTTTCATGAGGATTGAGAGGAATGGCAGAGATGCAAGCCAAGTTAGAAAAAGAACACTACCACTGAGCACTTCCATCATGGTCTTTCTGATCCAAAACCCTTCATGTGCAAAGATAAGGTGCCAAGTGGGAAGAAAAAAAAAAAAAAAGAATACTTTAGGGGTTTTAAAAGATGAAGGCTAGAAAAACTCTCAGGCACAGGTGTAACTAACGGCTTGTAGTGAGTATGTCAAATCAAGAAAAGGACAAGAAGTGACCCCACCATTTGTTTTGGAAAGGGTTTGAATCTATAGTTTTGGCAAAGAGATAAGTGCTTTTGTTCTATGCCTGGGACTGTTTGGTTAGAGATGACTTTTTTTTTTTTTTTTTTTGGTGGGGCCCTTGGTTTTGCTTTTAATATACTTGCAAGCTTTTTCAGCTCTGTCACTGACAGATTTAGCTATGTAGATTTCTAGGAATAAAGATAATAGTGGTATTCCTATTTCGACTCAAAGTTAAAAAAAAAAAGTGTCAGGGACTTTGTGACAACCTATTGGGTTACTGTCCCTGGGGTAAGATGGAGAACTTGTGACTGTTCCAACGGACCCAGAAGTCTAGGGTAAAAGTGAAATCTGATTGAGGCATAGTGGAAAAGATGACTTCATGCTTCCTGCTTCCTCCAAATAGATAAAAAGTATGATAAGAGAATGTTCATACAATGAGGTCTGGTAGCCCCCATAGATGTTGGTCCTGTGTGGAGTCATGGGATGTGCAAACTTTAGGAAGGCTGGAGAAGTTCCCCCGACCATGTAACTTAAGGGGGGATAAACTGCATCCCGTGCAGGCCTGTGGAAAGGGGAGCTGCAGTTACCCAGCTCTGCACGTCATGGGACGGGGGCATGATCCAGAAAGAGCTGGCATAGGAGTCAACTGTCAGTTCCTTCAGAGCAAAGAGCAGGGATTCGTCTTTGATTTCTCCACGTCTAGCACAGAGTCTGGCACATAGTAAATGCTTATGTTAAACGAACTGGGTTCATCTCCTGGGTGTCACTAGGAGTGTCAAACTTTGAAATGTGCTCCACACTTTAAAACCAATAAGGAGCCGAAACTATGTAAAGAACGTTGGCCATTGTCAGCCTAAGGATTACTTCAGATTTTTCCCCCGCATCCTCCTCAAATCTCCACCCCACTATTGTCCTGACTTCTGTCCAAATGAATCATAGCTGTACTAGCTCCTTTGGGTTGAGAATTGGGTAGACTTCAACAGGTGCACTGAATTTCTATCCACAATTGTGTTATTTCACTCCTATTAGCAATATGAATAAGAGACCCATGTGCATGCCCCAGTGTATGGTATATTTCCCAGCCTCAGTTTCTACCCCCATACCAAGATCTCCTTTCTTTAGGGAGAGAGGGAGACTCTCTCTGGGTAACTAGGAAAAGCAGACATGTAGGGGAAGTTGACAATGTGGATCTTTCTTTGACCATGGTATAGATACTTTTGTTCTGTTGTTCCTTGCAAAGTGATATTGTTTTGTTTTGCTTTGGTTGTTTGCTACTTTCTAATTGTGCTTCAGGGATGGTTTTTCTTCTTTTGTTGCTTAGGGAAACTCCCTTTCCTTCTCTTCCAACTCCCTCTCCACCTACTTTTCTGAAAGTGTTTTACCTCTCACTAAGAGATAGCAAATATGACAAAGGGGACTCATTTCAGCCCAGTGTTGTTTAGAGGGAAATAGAAAGCAATATACACATAAAAAATAACAAAGGAAGTTAGGTTAGTGCTTAAGTGTTATGGGGTAAGTAAAGTGGGACATTATGAGAGCTGTTTTCATTTTCTAGTGATACTGTGACAAATCACCACAAATACAATACTTTAGATCAACACAAATTTATTTTCTTACATTTATGGAGGTCAGAAGTCCTAAAATCAAGCTGCCGGCAGGTCTGTGTTCCTTCTAGATGAAAGCTGTAGGGGAAATTAAATTTCCTTGCATTTTCTAGCTTCTAGAGGTCACCTATATTCTTCGCCTTGGGCCCCTTTCCTGTCTTCAAAGTCAGCAGTACAGCATCTTCAGATCACTCTCTGAACTTGCTTCTATCATCACATCAATTCCTGTGACTCTGACCCTCTTGCCTCCCTCTTTCCCTTATAAAGACTCCTATGAGCTGGGCATGGTGGCTGATGCCTATAAGGCTACCACTCTGGGAGGCTGAGGCAGGAGGATCACTTGAGCTCATCAATTTGAGAGTAGTCTGAGAGAGCAAGACCCAGTCTCTACTAAAGATATAAAAATTGGCCAAGTGTTGTGGTGGGTGCCTGTAGTTCCAGCTACTTGGGAGGCTGTGGCAGGAGGATCTCTTACACCCAGGAGTTTGAGGTTGCTGTGAGCTACGTTGACACCATGGCACTCTAGCCTGCGACAACAGAACAAGACTCTGTCTCAAAAACAAACACATAAACAAACAAAACAACAACATCAATAAAAACAAAAAAAACCTCCTATGATTACATGGGAATCATCCAAACAATCCAAGATAATCTTACCTTCTCAAGATCCTTAAATTAATCATATCCATAAAGTCTCTTTTGCTATGCAAGGTAACATGTTCACAGCTTCTTGGGATTAGAATATGAACATCTGTCTTAGATTGTCCTAGCTGCTATAATAAAATATATGACATTGGGTGGTTTATAAACAATGGAAATTTATTGCCCATGGTTCTGGAGGCTAGGAAGTCCAAGATCAAGGTTCCAGCAGATGTGGTGTTTGGAGAAGGCTCTCTGCTTCATGGATGGTGTCTTCATGCTATATTCTCACATGATAGAAGGGCAAAAGGGATCAATCAGCTTCTTCAGGCCTCTTTTATAAGTTTATAAGGACACTAACCCCATTCATGAGGGCTGCACTATCGTGACCTAGTCACTACCCAAAGGATTCACATCTTAATGTCAGCACATTTGGCATTAGATTTCAACATATGAAATTTGGACAGACATAAACATTAGTAATATCCTTGAGTCAAAGAGAACCATTGTCTACCATGGGATTCTTTTTCGTACTTACTTGTACCATTAATGGTTCTTTTTGTTTGTTTTTTTGAGGGGAGGGTTTGGACAGTCTCACTATTTTGCTCTCAGTAGAGTGCTGTGGCATCACAACTCACAGAAACCTCAAACTCTTGGGCATAAGCGATTCTCTTGCCTCAGCCTCCCAAGTAGTTGGGAATACAAGTCGTTCGAATCCGCCAGCTCTGCTGTATGTGGCCAGTGCCCTAGCCACTGAGCTATAGTTGCATTTATGTTATGATGTGGATTCTGTAATTCTGAAGAGGTTTAGTTAATATTTGAGCAGATTTTAATCAATTAGATTCAATTCACATTTTACTGAGCCCATATGCAAAATAGTATTATAGATGTCAAATTTGTAATAGCAAACCAAACACATACATATGAGTAGTTTGATTTTTCCCTTCTACGTGATGCTGACAGTCATTTCCGTAACTGTCAGAATTAATGCATTAATCCTGCTATGAGTTTGAAGAATATTAGGGACTGTCAGTTAAGTGTTAAAACCTTATGGTGGTGAAGTCTGAAACGGAAAAAACTAAGATAATTTACACAAGTTAAAATGTTGCAATATTTTAAAGATAAATATCAAGAATTGTGAAGGGTATAAGATTTCACTGTTCTTGCAAACTAGCATATTAACCTGCCACAGTTTCTTGGGTTCTTACAGAAGACATGAGCTCCTGGCTCAGAGACAAATGATAGTTTATTACTTACAGAAATGGCAGTAGCCAGGGTATTAGCATTTTTGCACTGATTCATTCTTGGAACCCCCATTCCTATAGGGTAATGCAAAGAGGGCCAGATGACATCTGAACAATTAGTGGTTTGTGCTACATGAGAGGAATGTTGAATTTAGGGAAGCTAAATCTTTTAAAAGTGTCTTTTAAAAGTGTCTTTACTCTGGAGGGAGACAGTCTCTCTTCCAAGGCTACTGATTACAAACACATCTTTAAAAATTAGTCTAGAACAAAGGGAAACCTTGTTTACAAAACATGCTAAAACATGACAGAACCATGAAAAATTATCTCTCAACAATAGATATGCCACTTTTTATTCTACTAAACCAAACTGTTTAAGCATCTATACCTGAATATTCCTTAGAAGGCTCAAATTTATGATTTCTAAAGTTAAAACCTTATTTTATACCAACCAAACTTCCTCTCCCTTGTTCTCTTTCTTGTGGAACCACTATCCACTCAGATAATCAAATCTGAAACTTGTTATTAATTCAAGACTTTTCTTCCCTCCATCCTGGTCTAACCCTTTTCCAGATCCGATGAGCTCAGGCACATTCAAGGTGGAATAGCTGCAGACCCTAGACTCTTCTCTTTGCCCCTCTCACACGTAACTGTTAAGTGTCCCCAGTCATCTGCAGCTTTTTCTTTCTTCTCTTTGCCCCTACTGTCTCTAATAAAATGCAAGCTTCCTTCTGTTGTTGTCATTCTTGTTGTTTGTTTCTTTGGAAACAGAGTCTCAGTCTGTTGCCCTGGGTAGAGTGCTGTGGCATCATAGTTTCCAGCAACTTCAAACTCTTGGGCTCAAGTGATCCCCTTGCCTCAGCCTCCTGAATAGCAGGCATTACAGGTGCCCACCACAAAGCCCTGCTAGTTTTTCTGTTTTTAGTAGAGCTGGGTCTCGCTCTTGTTCCAGCTGGTCTCCACCTCTGCCTCAGCCTCCCAGAGTGCTAGGGTTACAGGTAGGAGCCACTATACCCAACCAAAATCCAGCTTTCATCATCTTTCATCTAGGCCATTGAATCCCCAAGGTGGGGCCATGTAGTAATGCTAATCCATAACAAACTTGCCATCAGTACACAGTAAAATAAAATATAAAAAATTTACTATTTTACAAGGTGGGTTTTTAAGAATCTACATGAATCTAAATTTATTCAACTAAGAGAGATGGATCTTTAAAGTTTGTAATTATGACCTTTTTTGTTTTGTGCTAATTTTTTTTTTTATTATGCATAAACAGAGAACACTAGTTTTTAATGTTAAAAGTCAGTGAGGCAAGGAAGTGGTGACCAAAGGGAATGCAATGTGGTTTCTGGATTGTTGGTAATGTTCTAGGTCTTAATCGGAGTGGTAGATAGAGAAATGATTTACCTGCTAGTATAAATAAAAAGGGTTAGTTTAGCCCAATAAAAATTTATTGGGCTCTCACGTATGATATAAGCATTATTTGTGTCTCTGATGATATGAGCTGTTTACATTACACATTAAAAGTTTTTAAAAAGTTTTTATTTTAGGAGCTCGTGGTAGGGTGAGATGATAGTGCTTTTGATAACTGCCCTATTTAGCATAATGAAACTTGTCAATCCTTTGTCAAAATCCCAGATTTAAAGGAAGAATTCACTAGCTCAAAAACAAAATTCAAGGCCTTCAAACGTCAGTCCCATTGTCTCCTCATTGGGGTGTCTATCTTTAGGTGCTTTCACTTTAAAGACATTTTCTGTGGTCTTCCCCAAGGATATTTTTATGATGCTCCCTAACAGGCTATAGGGGACCTTTACACACTGACTTTTGCGTGTTTAGATGGTTTCCTTTACTGAATTGCATAGGTAAATTCCTCATCTTTCTAACCTGATTTAAATACTACATTTAAACTTCTAAAAGCACTTACCTCTTTTTATTCTCAAACTAGGTAGATTTGTTCTCCTAGCTCCCCCACTCTCCATATACCCCCCAATAGGCCTAATGCATACATAGAATATGTCTTATCATTCTGTTTTCCTGACTAAGTTATAAACTCCTTGAGGGCAGGGACTGTGATTCATGAGTGGGCTTAGTATACAGCAGATGTTGAGCAAATGTGGGTGAAGTGTGTCCCTTTTCCACTCTCTGCACACAGTTGAATCATAGCACAAACCATGTTGCTATCTTTTAAAAGATAAGCCTTTGTTTTATTTGCTTTTGTGACCATGAACCTCCTTGTGAAAAATTAGAGCATAGTGCTTAATAAAAAGTTTGTTGATTGAATAAAAGAAAGAAAAAGAGAAAGGAGATTTTTTTAGACCCTGAAGCTTTTAGGTTTTTATTCTAGATTGGCTTCTAAGAGAAAACCACAGGAGGTATAGTTATTTATGGGCTGTAGGACATCAAGAATTCTTTACTTGCTCTAATTTCAGCAATCTCAACTCAAAGCACAAACTCCACATGTCTAACATGTTTATTTCTTCAATTTCATAAAAAAAGAGAAAAAGAAAGAAAACCACAGTGGGACCAACTAAAATGTGCTCCAACTTTTAACTATGTACAACTTAGTGAAACTGCCACCTTCTCCTGCCCTTCTTTGCACACATCATAACGTGCCCTGTTCTCACATTTTCCCATACTCAGGAGAGGAATGAAGAAGTGAGTTTCCCTTTTCCGTCTAGTAACATAACCTGGCTATTGTTACATCCAGATGATTCAGACAGTGGGGAGCTCTAAGGTCAAGAAGCACACAGAACTGATTTTATAATGTTGTTCTCATTTTACCTTTAACAGAGACTCTATTCAAGTGATGAGCACATTAATGCCACAACCTGAATCATAGAAGAAGATGAAGAAAATGACTCAGGTCAATATATAGGCAAAGCAGAGCAAAAAAGTAATCCAATCCAATATTTATTGTGCAATTATATGTCAGGAATTGTGATAAAGCCTTTGAAAATAACAATCATAATTAGGATATAATCATTATTTTCCAGGGGCTTATAAATTCTGGCTGAAGATACAGACACATGAAAAACTGGCTATAGCAATCAACAGATTTAAAATATAATAATGAGATGTAAATCAATACTCTAGAAGCAATAAGGAAGAAAAAATATATTTTCATTGGTGATATCAGAAAACTGTTCTCGATACTGATGTTAGCATTCTAACATCAAATATAAACATATAAATATAATGATGGAGATAATATTTGCATTGGGTTTTGAAAGAAGAATAGAAATTCCATAAATGGATGATGTGAGAAAGGTGCATTGTAGATGGAGTGAATTGCTTCAGAAAAATCATGAAGAAATGTAAGAGCACACCCAATAGGGAGGCCCTGTCAGGTTGTCTGGTAGAACATGAGACCAGAAAAAGATTAAGGGATAAAGCCAGATTTATTTAGCAAGTATTTATTGAACACTCATTGCACCCCAATGTTTTCTTCCATAGAAAATTGTTTTTCTACAGGTAAAGTGAAAAACCAGGCTATTTCACAGTAAGTATAGTGAGTCCATTTGGCCAACATCCCTGCCCACATAGAGGGTATCTTCTAGTTTAGGGATTGGGATGGTGGGACTGCCATCAAAAAAATGAAAGAGCTATAAATTCATGTCATAGACCAAAATAAAGCTGGTAGATCTCTCTTCTTGGTAGCCCAAGAAGGCTTGCTGAATAGGTAACCTATGGTCAAGGATTTGTTAGGGGTAAGGAAGTGCTTCTGGGGAAAGAATGTTCTTGAGAGAGACCTGTGAGTACAGTGGTTGTTAAAGTTTCCCTTTCAAGAAATACTGGCCTCTTAATAAGGAAAATCTGGAGACTAAAGCTTCCCACTGGAAGGAATATCTCCTAATTATTAATGGCCCTTTGAAAAGTCAGGGATGGCAGCTGCACCACAGATGATCTGAAGACACTCCTTCCAGTGTGACATCTTAGAAACTATGTATTACCATTGCCCATTCACCTACTGCACCTGGAACACAGATGATCTGAAGATATTCCCTCCATCGTGAAATCTTAGACACTATCTAAGAGCTAAGGAAAGGGCCCTAGGATTCTACTGACCCTGACCTTTCCAAGTCCCTTCCTTATGCATGACTCCGGACTCATCACTACCATCAGTCTTGAGACTGTTAAGGTGAACAGAATTTTATACTTTAACTCTACTTCATTACCTTCATAAGCCCAATGTGGCAAGGAATACCACAGCCCCACTCTTACCACTCACATAGATCTTCACATCAGTTTTATGACCTCATTTCCTGTCTCTTTTCAATACTTGTAACCCCTTCCTCTCTGTCTTAGAATTTATAATCAGCCATCAGCAAGAATGCCTTATATTCTCCATCTCTTCTCTGGACAGTCCCTTTACTTCTGATCAGATCCCTGCCATTTCACTCCATCAGCTGGGAAATCTGGTTCTCTCCTAGAATCTTCCTTGCTGTAGTCACCTAATGCACATGGAGCCACTCTTTGTAATTCCTTGAACATTTGAGTTTCTGGCTGTCACTGTCTCCAACATGGTCTATCATAATTCTTACCGATTATATTGTTCTTGAGGCCAATCCTTCTCATCCTTTGTTTCCCTTGGCCTCCTCTGCTCTAGTGACCTCATCTTCTACCCTTCTTCAGCCATTAGTTCCTTTCTCATAGCCTGAACCTTCACTGCTGATAACTACAACTGTCTATGATCCCAAGTTCCCACTCTTTGATCACC
Source organism: Perodicticus potto (assembly GCA_963574655.1). Classification (NCBI taxonomy): domain Eukaryota; kingdom Metazoa; phylum Chordata; class Mammalia; order Primates; family Lorisidae; genus Perodicticus; species Perodicticus potto. Next base: position 41,942 of record CAUYRH010002249.1, read on the forward strand.
TTCTCCTAAGGTTCCAACCCTCTCTCCATTCTAAAATTCTTCCCACCCCATAGATTCTGCCACTTATTGATCCTGGCATCTTTCCCCTGTGTCCTACTCTCCCATGTTTTTATATCCTTCCTTTCATAGTTTATATTCTGTGGTATGATGTCTTCAGAAGTAGCACAAGGAAATGGGATTAGGTGGCATTTGCAATTGTGTGTTTTACATCAATTTGGAGATCTATTATTATGGCAGGGGTGGGGTAGGACTATAGAGAAACACTCAAGCCTGTTTCCAGCCTCTCACCTATTGTCCAAGAATCTCATTTTGGCTGTAAGTTTTCCCGGCAGTTGGATCCTTAGGAGGCAAGTTAGTGATCCTTGGTAGTCATATGTTCTGGTTTGGAAGCAGAGTTGGGTATAGTTTATCTTCTACCCCAAGTGGCTCGAGTTTCTAACTATGTGCAGTCCTGTAGTGAGCACTCTGATTATTGGGGGGGGAGGGTGTCAAGGTCCCAGTTCCCTGAACCCCATTGACCTGCTTCTATTACTCATCTGAGCTGGAAAGCTCAACTGAGGCACAGCAGTAATTAAAAGCAAAAGTGAATGGAAACAGAAAATAAAACTAGAGCAGCACAAACAGTGTGAATAGAGAGCAAAAGTAACCATCACCAGTCTCAGTATAATGAAGACAAATTTTATTGAAGAACAAAGGGCAAGTTTAAAGCACTTCCAAAGAGAGCTAGAAGTGTGTCCCTCTCATGATGGAGAGGTGGCAAGAGAGAAGGAGATGCAGAGGTGTGCGGAGGTATAAATACCCTCTTTCTCTTCATTTGAAATTGGTTGTCAGTCTTTCATTGACTTCTCTGAGTCTCCAGGCATTATTGCCCTTTTCTATTGGTCATTGATTATTGTCTCCTTCTATTGGTCATTGGTTACCTATGTTACCTCATACCCACGTTCTTCTGGGCCCTCCAGACTTCCTGGTTCAGCAGGCCAGATTTTCCTCCTACTCCCCTTGAAGGCCCTTTCTTTGTGTCCCTTCTCACTGGTAAAGATTCTTTTCTTCAGGGATTTTGTAAAATCCCAGGGATATTTTAGTGTCCCTTATGGATTTAAGTCACTGGCTATGGCTCAGTTGCCTATCCCTGAATTTGGCTTTGGGAATTAGGAAAGGCTTCACACAAAGGAGGTGACATTTGAACTTAGCTTTGAAGGATTAGTAGGATTTTACCAGAAGTGATAAAAGAATTCTCACTGGCAAGAAAGATAATTACTGGCAACATTTCCCCCCCACCCCGCTTCATAATGTTAAAGAAAATTTAGACCTCTACTCTTATATATTCATATATCATGTATTTATGGCTCAAAGAAAATCTGATTAACTAGATAAAACCCAACTTTATAAATCTTCTTTTTTATGTGCAAAGTAAATATTTTTAAGTGAGAAGTTTGATTTATTTACATTTTTAATTAAATGAAAATTACAGATAAAAGATGCTATACCACTCGTCTTCCTTGGAAAAGAAAATATTGCAATGTAATTAAAAGGATGCCTCAAATTATAATTAGATTTGAAATTTAATTATGACTAGAATACTTCATCCTTATGCACACTGACACCTTGTTGATACATAACCTTTAAAGTATTTTTATTATATTTACTCTAAGATTTTAATCTGTGGATTAAATAAAACCCTTCGCTTCCTCAGAAGTACTAGAATTCAGCACAGAGGATAATGTTCTATTTTTTTTCCTGGAAAAAGAGATCTTTGTATTTTGGAATTCCTGTTTTGACCATTGCTGAATCTTATTACAACCTCTAGCTGCAAACATTCTAATAAACTATAACAGAGACAAGTTAGTATGATAAAATCTTTCTTAGCCAGTTCATACCTGATAGAGTTAGTATCTTCCAAGCTGAGAGGTCTCACGGAATTCCTATACGTATTCAGGAATCACATTTTCCAATTAGCAAGTTCTTATCATGGAGTGCCAACTCTCTCTCGCTCACCCTCTCTCTATAGATATGTATATAATTCTATTGTAGTTACTTGATAGAATCTCTTCCTCAGCGAGCTCTGGTTAAATACATTTGTTATACTTAACTTCCTGTGGCCTCATTTGACAACTTCTTGCAGCTTAGAAAACAATAACTTTCACAGTAAAAATGATTTAGCTACAGCATAATGTGCCCTGCTAGAAATGTGTTGAGATAAAGATTCTCAATATGCAATTATTATTAGCTGGAGTTAGAAAATATTGTATGATAAAAACTACTTGAAGAATTGCCACTTTAACGTATCTGATGTTGAAGGATACACTTAATATAAATTGAAGCTCTTTATTCATGAGTAAAAGTGTGAATTCGAAGCCTTTGTGGAAATCTTTATTTTAAAATACTTATTTGTTAATTAAATAATTGAACAGATCTATACTATATATAGACAACTTATTATGTGTTAGGTATTTCCTAAATTTTGTATCATGTAGGTTGGCTCTAACTTACTACAACAATTAAATTGATTGGCCTTCATGGCAGTAAAAATAAAAAGCTTGCCTTTATCAACTCAAGAGGAAAAATACAAAGCAACAAAGTTCAATCATCTAAAGTTGACTCATTTTCATTTTACGGAGTTTGAACTTACATGCCTCACTTAGCCCCTCCTTACTGAACCAATTTTCACCAGACAACTTCTGCTCCTAGATGAACTGAATTTCTACAAATGGCCTGCCTCTGTGGTCCTCTGTATAGGCAAACCTCTCATTGAAGTTCTTATCTCTTTTGAAGAGACTTCAAAGGTCCATTGAAATCCAAAACTTTCCTTGAAGTTAAGTCAAGTTTTGCCTGTTTTAGGGCTGCAGGATTTCATCCAGAAAAGCCTAGGTGGTTAACAAGGAAAGAACATGTTAACCTGGTTGGATTTCATCACAAGTGGAATTTGGTCTTGCAATTTTGGCTCTGTTAGGGGGTTTAAAGCATATTCAGCTGTGGAAATGATAAAAGGATTCTCCTACCTGGTTTTATAGCACAATAGCTGAAAGACCAGCAGGTATTTCCAAGCATCTTTTAGTGCATATCCCAAACTGCTACACCAGCTGGATCTTCAGTGAATGAAATAACCCTGCTGTTAAAGCATTTGAATCCCAGTCAAAGTCGTTGACAGTAAAAATCCAGGTGGCTATGCAAATTGGTCATTTCCTTAAATAGTAATTTGAGTTGCACTAGGTGAGCCCTGCTAATAATGACAACCAACATCTGTGTGGCATGTTTGAATGCATGGAACAACTTTTATGTATATTATCTGAGTTCGTTTTCACTAAAACGCTGCAAGATGAAGACGTGGAAGTTCAGAGAGATTAAGTGACTTGCCCAAGGTTACACAGGTAGTAAGCGGTGAGTAAGGATTTGAACACAGACATAGGGACACAGTGGGTTTCCATTAGACAATGAGTGACTACTAGTGCAGATGATTACCGATTCATAGGTCTTTTTTTTTTTTTTTTTGAGACAGAGTCTTACTCTGTCACCTTGGGCAGAGGGCTGTGGCATCATAGCTCATAGCAACCTTGAACTCTTAGGCTCAAGCGATCCTCTATTCTCAGCCTCTAAGGTAGCTGGGACTACAGGTACCGGCCAAAACACCCTGCTAAGTTTCCTAATTTTAGTGTAGATGGGGGTCTCGCTCTTGCTCAGGCTGGTCTTGATCTCTTGATCTCCAGCAATCCATCTGCTTCAGTCTCCTAGAGGGCTAGGATTACAGGCATGAGCCTCTGCACTTGGCTTGATCCATAGATCTTGATTCAAAGAGTCAAATTGTTTTGTCTTCTTTTGGGGGTCCTATTTTGATAGGTCAGTGTGGCCAGCTCACGTGTTTCCTGAAGGCAGAGGGAATACAGAATGGATAGTAGGAAATATCAGCTGTGACTGTATGACCAGTTGCAGAAATGAGGACTGTAATTGTCATAAGTATTTCCTCCTTTTATTCTTAAGAAAACATTTGCATGTATATATACATATTTTAAGCAAGTATCTTTACCCTCTTATTTCCTTATCCTGTAGCTTAAGACATGCTGACTTTATATTAGTATTTAATTATCATTAATCTCATATAACAGTATTTAAGCTATAGGATATCAGAAGAGTAAACATCACTCAAGAACTTTATTTCCTCTTCTGAGGAAGGCATTAGTATGTTTCAGTAGTATGCAGAATAGTTCTATCATGTTAGGTGAAATTATGACCATTTTATTTTATTTGGGTTAAGAAGATGTGTGTAGGTGCCAAATTGACAAGTGGTGATCTTGTGATGGTTAATTTGATACATCAACCAAACTGGGCTAGAGGATGCCCACGAAGCTGGTAAAACAGTATTTCTTGGTGTGTTGGTGAGGGTGCTTCCAGAAGAGAATGGTATTTGAGTCAGTAATCTGAGTAAAGAAGATCATCTTCACCAATGCGGATGGGCATCACTGAGAGCCTAAATAGAAGAAAAAAGATGGAGAGAGGGGGAATTTGCTCTTTCTTTTTGAACTGGGACATCCATTTTCTCCTGCTTTCACAGATCACGGATCCTTTCTTGGGCCTTTGGACTCAGACCAGGACTTATACAACTGGCCTCCAATTCTTTGGCCTTTGGACTCAGGCTGAATCACACCACTTGCTTTGCTATTTTTCAGATTGTAGATCATAGGGTTTCTTAGCCTCTATAATGGCATGAGCCCACGCCTTTCATAAATGTGTGTGTATATATGTGTATGCAGAGGGTGCCAAAAAATGTATACACCTTTGAAAAGAAAAACTATATTAAACTTGTAATATTCAAGTCACATTTGACTTCTGTAATTGCAACAGATGTTTAAATGTGACTTGTCATCTTTTGTTATCAGTATATTTTTATTATTACAATTTTATTTTTTTCTTTCTTAAAAAGTATATGTTTTAGGCACCCTCTCTCTCTAACTATATATATATATAGATATATTGGTAATAGATATAGATATATATAGAGAGAAAACCAATAGATTTCTCTCTATATCTAGATATACCTCCTATTTGTTCTGTTTCTTTAATAAGAAAACTCCGACTAATTCAGATAGATTATATTTTGAGCTCTGGGATCATATTACTAAATCTTCTGAATTTATAAGAAAATCTGGAAATTTATGGAAACCATTCCAACTTTTAAATATAAATTGTGTTAGTTTGGGTCTTTGTTCTCGGCTCTGTATCCCTCCTATAGTAGAATTATACACTGACACCCTTTGCCACCTGACTCCTTAGGGCTTCCCCATGGAATAGATGGGGTCTACATTGCTGGCTGCTTTGGTTTTGAACTTGTCAAGGTGATTTGGATTGCTCAGTGAAATGCTGGGGAAAAAATGAGTTGTGGCTTTAAGAAGCACCTTTAACTTCCCATCCCTTTTGTGCTCCTGCATTTACCTTCAGAAAGGCATTTTCTACAGTCCCAGATGGAGGAGACACGTGGAACAGACTGGAACCTCACCTGCAGTTTGGCTCCAAGCTCACTCAATCCCAGCAGATGCCAGAGGATTCCTGTTGAGCCCAGCAGAGCCCCAGCCAACAGGCAGACCTGTGAATAAGAAATAGATGTTTGTGTTTATTATACAGTAATATTGCAGCATAATCCAAGAAAGTAAAACATTTAAAAAAATGCTTTGCAGCCTAAACGGAATACATCCGTAGATGGGATGCAGCCTGTGGGCCACCAGCCTGAGATCTGTAAAATGGATCATTGGCAGTATCTTTGTCAATCCTACCATGTAGATCTCTGAAAGAAACTCATGCCAAAAGTTGGATGCAGGGGACTATTTAGAGCAAAGGGGTCATGAATTTCAGGACTGGCACCTGAACAGTCTCTATGCTCCTTATCAGGAGAGGTATATAAACTACGGCATATAACTAGTTTGAGATGGAGTGAAATAAGAGATTGTCCTTGTCATTCACTGGGATGAACAGGATCAGCCTACGTTTTACTCTGCCAGCATTGTTTTGTACATGTAGTCCTAATTCTTAGGGAAGGAATGTGTTTTCTATCAATCCATTTTTGTTACAGTTAAATTTGTTAGGATTTCCTGAGAAAAGTTAGAAGATTGGTTTTATATTTAACACTTCATCCTCTAGCTTACTAGATCTTGGGAAATGCAGCAATTTATTTTACAGAGTGAACATCACCTGGGGAATTAAACAAGATTTACTTCTCTGCAGAATTCTGAACGATATCGGTGTAGGCAGACATGCAGCAAAGAGAAAGAATGTCAGTTGTCTCCAATCACAGAGATACAAGTTTGAGGTGCCCAAGTTGTATGATAATTGATAAACACTGAGAAAGATCATATCAGTTCTTCTAGAACCAGTTACCTTACTCCAAGTAAAGCCTTCAGTACCTGAGATAAGAGCAGCTGTGCACATGGTCTCATCCAGGCATAACCATGGTCTAATCAGCTTCAACTGAACTATCTCATTTTTAGAAATGTATGATATGATGGCAGAGAACAGCACTGAGAACACACTCAGATGGGAGTACAGTCCTTACTGATCACATGCGGCTTCCCCAGGCTGATGCGGCCTAGAGGACGTATTTTCCCAATCTTCTGGGGAGAGGAACTAGAACAAAAAATAGCTGCCCAGACTTCCAAGTGAGTCGCGCTAGCAGTCCTTAAACCTGTGGATCCTGCTACTCAAATAATTATTTCCCTTGGAGTTGTGATATGTGCCACAAAGGAGAGAAAGAGGAGCTGTGAGGCTGTGTTTATTACACTGTGATTTCAAGGATTGATCACTGAATAAATAACATTTAAAATGACACTTGAGGGGCAGCGCCTGTGGCTCAAGAAGCCCCATATACCAGAGGTGGAGGGATCAAACCCGGTCCTGGCCAAAAACTGCAAAAAAAAAAAAAAAAAAAAAAAAAGAACTGTCTATAATCCTATCATTCTAGGGGGTAGAAGTGGGAGGAATGATTTAGTTCAGGAGTTTGAGACCAGCCTGAGCAAGAGAGAGACCGACTCTCTACTAAACATATAAAAATTAGCCAGGCATTATGGTGGGTGCCTCTAGTCCCAGCTACTCAGGAAGCTGAGGCAGGAGGATCGCTTTAACCCAGTAGTTTGAGGCCGCGATGAGCTCGGCTGATGCAAAGGCACACTAGCCTAAGTGACAGAGTAAGACCCTGCCTCAAAATAATAGTAAGAATAATAATAATAAATAATAATAAAATAAAATGACCCTTGAAGGACAGGTGGGTGTTACTACATATTTAGCTTGAGAAAGGGGTGGGGTTATGCAGAATGAAAGAGGAAAGGAGAGAGAAAGTTGAAGTTCTGTGTTAGTATTTTTAAGGAGATTACAAAATTGAAAAAAGTGTCCCATGATTCTGATTTTTCTCCTCATCTCGAATTTAAGACAATGTTCTATACCATAAACAGAAAAGAACATTTGAAGAGGTTAAACACTGTTGGACAGAGTGTGAAGTAAAATCAATAAGCATTATGGCTAAGAGCCTGGAAATGAATATCAAACAGACCTGGTTTAAATCACAGTTCTGTACTTACTGGCTTTATGACCTGGGGCAAGTTACTTGTTTAACCTCTTCAACCTTCATTTTTTTTCAGCTGCAAAGCAGGGAAAATGTTGCACATCTTAGAGTGCTCCTGTAAGGATTAAATGGCACAATATATGCAAACTATTGAGCGTTGTGCATATCAAATTGCAAGCACACGGACACTGGAGTAGAAAGGTGGGCAAGTTCTTCATGGGGGCCTCAGAGCAAAATGAAGGGTAATTTGAACAGCCTTTATATTACTAAAGGCTTCATCTATGTGTAATCAATTCATTTATTAATCATTCAAATCTGCTCATAAAGTATTTCATTATTTCTTAGGCAGGTACTATAAGGTCATGAACTTGCCACTGTGCACTTAGGTTGGTGGCAACACAAACAACTCAGCAAGGTTTCATACCCTCGGTCTGTCAATGTCTCCCAGTTGTGTTCATTTCAACATGTGGTGGATTCTTGATGAGTGGCCTTCATTATCGTTGTTGAGTGTTTTTGTGTGCTATTGTGAGAAGTTGGAGCTTGAATTAGAGCAATGAACAAACATTAAATTTCTTGTTAAACTTGGTAAGAGTAGAAGTGAAATCAGAGACATGTTAGTCCAAGTTGATGGGGATAATGCCATGAAGAAAATGGCACTGTACAAATGGATTGAATGGTTTTACAGGGGAGAGAAAGCATCACTGGTGGAGAGAGGTCACAGGGGCTGGTAAGGAGCAGAAGGGACAAAAACTGCAAAAGTTCATCGAATTGTGGGTTAAAATTATCAGCTGACTGTAAGAAGCATAGCAGAGCAAGTACACATCGACAGAGCAACAGTTAGGAAAATGTTAACTGAAAATCTTGGCTAACTTTGCATCATGATAATGCACCAGCTCACAGAGCACTGTCTGTGAGGGAGTTTTTAGCCAGTGAACAAATAACTTTATTGGAATACCCCTCCTCACACTCACCTGATCTGGCCCCCAATGACTTTTTTCTTTATCCAAGGAAAATGAGATATTAAAAGAAGACACTTTGATGACATTCAAGATATCAAGGGTAATACAGTGACATCTCTGATGGCCATTCCAGAAAAAGAGTCCCAAAATTGCTTTGAAGGGTGGACTAGGTGCTGGCATTGGTGCACAGCTTCCGAAGGAGAGTACTTCAAAGGTGACCATAGAGATATTCAGCAATGAGGTATATAGCACTTTTTCTAGGATTAGTTCAGGGGCTTAATAGTGAGACCTAGTATATCCAATTTCCTAGGGCTGCTGTAATAAAGTTCTACAAACTGTGTGGCTTAAAACAACAGAAATGTATTGCTTCACAGTTCTGGAAGCTAAAAATCCAAATTCAAGGCATCTGCAGGGCCACACTCCTTCTGAGACTCTGGGTAGAAGCCTTCCAAGCCTGCTCGTAGCTTCAGGTGGGGCCTCCCATCTTTGGCCTTCCTTGTCTTGCTGCTTCAGCACACCTGTCATCACATGACATGATGTCTGCTTCTGCCTTCTCTTTTTATAAAGACAACTGTCATATTGGGTGAGGGCCCACTCAAATGACCTTATTTTAGCTTGATTGCCTCTGCAAAAACCCTATTTCCATATAAGGTCACGGTCAGAAGTCCTGGGAGTTAGGACTTTCTGGGAGACATAATTGAACCCACAACACTATGTGAATGAATGGAAGAGCCAGTTTACCAACGATGGTGAGGATTCTTTCTATAGAGGTTCAGATTTCTAATCCTAGGTGACCAAGGTGCCCCATCATTCTAGTTCTTAGAATTCCAGACATGCCTGGGTTATCAGCTTAGGCTGATTGATTACTTATATTTTTCTCAGTTCTAAAAGTCTTTTTGAGGGTAACCTCTGGCTTTGTGACATTTTCTTTTATTATTATTATTATTTTTTTGGCCAGGGCTGGGTTTGAACACGCCACCTCCAGCATATGGGGCCAGTGCCCTACTCACTGAGCCATAGGCGCCACCCTCTTTTCTCTTATGATAAGGAAAGGGGGTTGAGGGAGATCTATATGCTAAAAGAAGTTAATCATTTGGAAAAAACTGGTTATGCTAGAAAAATGACATAAAATGATCTACTAGTTTGACAGTAGACTCTCTAATATAATTCCTTTTAGTGGGTGTTATTGCAGGGTTCATGGTATTTTGGTTGACTGCAGATGAAACCTAAGCTATTACATTAAGTGTTCTTGTCTTGACACAGCTTTCACTCTCTGCATCTTTTATTCACTTAGTGTGCTTGGGGTTCCTATGCAGAATTTATGGTAATGAGGTCATATACAGCCTCATAAGGGGATTAAAATTGATTTAGCATTTTAAAAATTAAGGACTTACGGGTGGTGCCTGTGGTTCAAAGGAGTATGGCCCTGGCCCCATATCCTGGAAAAAAAAAAATTAAGGACTTACTTTTCTTCTCTGGGGTAGATAATGTTTATAATCTTTTAATTGTATATAGAAAACTATTCTCAGGTCCCAAATGTGAAAAAGACAAAGAGTTTATCTTTGCTTCCGCTTGGTTGTATGCACTCTCACGCAGTATTTAGATATTCTGTCAACGTGCTCCATCAATGTGCTCCATCAACGTGCTCAAGCCCTATTGTCTGATGATGGGAACCTCCCTCTCTATCTGGCATGGCGCAGCCCTAGCCAATGGTGAAGGAGGACAGAGTGGGGCTGGCAATCTACAATCAAGCCTTTGACTTGGGTCCCACTTTCACGACTATTCAAATGAGCAAAAGAGGTGACTTAATCTTTCTCACTCCAGCCCACTTGGTCTTTTAAAAATAAAATCTCTCCTTCAAGTCCTACTCTCAGGCAAAGTCTCATTTGACCTCAAACAAAAGGCCAAGTCCTTTTCAGTAGATTAGAGGAATTTCTCTGTAAGCTGGTGATATGCACAGGTTATTTATTCTCCCTCAGTGCAGATATTTCATGTGGATGGATACAGTGACTTCAGTTGTAAAAGTGGCGACAGTCTGTGTTTCCTTAGGAAGGAAAAATCATTGTGTGTCAGGAGCTTGGAGATTTAGTCCCTGGACAGAGATTTACCCAAGGATTCCCTTCAAAACGTAATATGAGAAGACAATACTGTGCCAGCAGGTCAGCTATCTTGCCACTGGGGGAAGATTTGTTATCCAGGAGAGGTTAGCCTATGAAGTCTACTAGTTTACTTAGCTTGAAGGTTTCTGACTTCAGAGTCAGAAGTTGAATTCTAGAAGGAATGATAATGGGAGCCTTAGAAATACCACTGCTGGTTCATTGGGAAAAAAAGAGAGAACTCCAGCCTCTTTAGCCTAGCACTTGAATTAGATTCACAGTTGCCTCTTCTCTGTTATCTCAGCCACATACCCATCTTGCCATTTTTTTTTAAAGCCAGGTGAAGTTTTAAAAATCCAAAATAACAACATAGTTAAATTTTGGGAAGCAATTCTGGAGATTAAAAATAAGAGAGATATGATAATATAAAGAAATAAAAGTAAAAAATAACTAAAACTGGAAGGATTTCAGGATTTTTTTTTTTTTGTAAAGACAGAGTGTCACTTTGTCACCCTTGGTAGAGTGCCATGGCATCACACAGCTCTCAGCAACCTCCAACTCGTGGGCTAAGGCAATTCTCCTGCCTCAGCCTCCCATGTAGCTGGGATTACAGGCGCCCGCCACAACGCCCAGCTATTTTTCTGTTTTTGCAGTTCGGCCGAGGCCAGGTTTGAACCTGCCACCTTCAGTATATGGGGCCAGCACTCTTCTCGATGAGCCATAGGCACTGCCCAGGATTTCAGTTTAAATAAAAAATGGAATACCTAAGAAAGTAAAAGAACAATGTGATCAATTAAATGAGTAGCAGTAAGTATAGCTAAGAGGTTAAAGTATGAGCAAAAGTATTAATTTATATTGTTCATGAAAAATCACATTTTTTAACCAAGAAAGGGGGAAAAATAGAAGAAAAGAACAGAGGCTATGTAAAATAAATATTTAAATATGAACAAATGTAGCATTATAAAATGTTTTAAAGCACACAAATAAAATGTATGTAAGTGAAACGTTGAGTTTTTGTTTTAAGTATTGACAAAGGAGCCTAAGAAATGCCTGACAATAGTTCTAAGTCAGAGATCACCAGTAGTCACCACACAGGGTAACTTAAATGTTCTTAACATTAGGGGAAATGTCTAAGCCCCACCACAATTGCCTTCCAGAGCTGGGGATTCCCTGAATTGTTCCTTGATGGGCCGTCGGTCAATATTTTTAGGATGGAAAGCCACAAACATTGGTGGTTTCCTTTTGTATTTACTAGAAGTTGTTTGTATTCAGGTATAGAATTTCTTACCTGCTATTTAAAGGCAAGATAGTTATTATTTTATAATTGTTATTGAGCCTTATATGGTTTTTAATGTTATTTTTATTATTAGCGGTGGTGATACTCTTGTTTTATAGATGAAAAACTGAAGCTGAGAGGGGTTCAGTGATGGATTTCAGCTAATGTAGCAAGTAAGTGGGAGGGCAGAGCCTGTGAGCTGAGAATCCAGGACACCTGAGCTAGAATAGGTCTGAGATGGTTAACCCAGTGCTCTCCTCACATCAGTGTCTTCCCAGTATCTGGTAACACTTCCATAGATGTTAGAGTTAGACAGCCAGAAGAGAGTCATTCTAGAAGGCTGAGGATACAGGATTTACTTTAGGGGAGAAGTTATAGAATTGGTAATCTAGGAGGCAGTTTAAACTCATCTCAGTTACCTAAGGATATTCCATTACAAAATCCTGCCAAGACTGTTTTTGAAGATGGAAGTGAGCCCCTTGCCTATATCTTTAAAGTTGGGGTCAGTCCATGACAAAGCACACATACCAGGGACATCAAGCCTCACACGCTCCCAGCCTCTGTTTGCTTCATCCTTGGATCCTCAGCTTTCCTACCTTTCACTGCCATGTTCAGAAGATACAAAAGACGTATTGGAGAAAGGCTCCTGCTGGGTATAATCATCCAAAGACCACACACTGCTGGTTGAACATTATCATTCCCTGCTTTCATCTCCCCCTGGTTCTTTGATTTCCTTGTCCTGCTATTTGATTCTGGCCCTGTCCCTACCTGTTCCTATTATGCATTCTCGGCTCAACATTCCATTTGGTTCTGATAGCTCCAAGAGGGAGACAGACAGGAGTCTCTTTGGGCCCAAGGAACATGATACTGGTCAGGCTGGTGTCCGCTCCTTATCACGCCTCCCTGCTGAAGAAGGATCAGACAGCAAATGCAACCCCCTCCCCCAAATTTCCTTCTTCCCTCCTCTCTCTCCTTCTCTTTCTTGCTGGCTCTTTTGATGATATAGGTTCCATGGATAGAGAGAAACCCAGCATTCACAGTACTCTGGGGTATCAGAGTAGATATTTGGAAGCTCAAAGCTTGTCTAGAAAAAAATTGAGTTTCCTTTTTTTTGCTGTAAGTAATCTTAGTTCCTAAGAGTAAGAATGACTAGTTCTTTATCTCAGCTACAGAACCTGTCCCTACATCCATCTCACACCAAGGATAACACAAGTAGAGTTCAGCAGTGTGCAGCAGACTTTAAAGATTAATTTAGACAGGTTTTCCTGTGATGAGCATGGGTTAGCAATATTTAACACAAGAAAGTCCAAATCTTGATTAGTGGCCAAATGGAGAATAGTCTTATGATTCTGAAGGATATTAAGGCTGGCATGATTTTCATTACCATGTGTATGGCTTGGCTGGGCTGCTCAAAATCCCTTGACTATCTAGAGTAGGGTTGCTAGATTTAGCAAATAAAAACAGAAAATGCCCAGTTAAATCTATCTGAGTTTTGGATAAACAAAAGATTTTAAAAATATAAACGTATTTCAAATATTGCATACTATCTACTCATATTAAGTAAACATTCACTATCTAAAGTTAAAATACAGCATGATGCCCTATAATTTAACCCCAATCTGCAGAGAACTCCAGATTCATCTAGAATAACTCCCAGATGAGAAGGCAGGTGACTTCAGTGATGTCAGAATGGGAAAGCTATTAGCAGAGGGTAGACTGTCTAAGAATGACTATCTCCTTTTGAAAAGCTCCTTCACCCATGTAAAAGAGATGGAGAAATCTTTGATACAATATAGGACTCTGAAATGGCCTTTCTCCTCCTCCTCTCTTCTTTCTAATTTATTGAGTACTAATAATTGTTTTTCTTCCTCCCTTCCTTTTTTTCCTTTTCTTGGATATATTGAGGTAAGTGTGACCCCTCACAGGGGATGTGAAGCAATGGAAGGGTAAGCTCTGGCAAGACAATATTTTGTATTAAGGAAATAACTCCTACAACCTGAACTTGGGTAATATAATAGCTTTTGATGGTAAGAGACTGAAAATGAACATAGAGAAAGGAGATGTTCAAAAGTGAAAGAAATCTGTTCCTGTAAGCCATGAAATTATTCTAGAATCACTCATAGCCAGGGCTGTACACTTTCCTCCTAATGTGGCAATTTTAGGATACATTTGTAGGCACAGAATGTTTTAGAGTAGTATTTCATTCACAAAGTTGTTACACTGGTTAGCTCTATGGCAATCAGTGTCTCCTTCACTATCCAGCAGTTCTCAACCTGTGGGTCATGCCCCCTCTGGGGGTCAAACAACCCTTTCATAGGAGTCACTTAAATACATCCTGCATATCAGATATTTACATTATGATTCATAACAGTAGTAATATTACAGTTATGTAGTAGAAACGAAAATAATTTTATGGTTGCGGGTCACCATAACACGAGGATCTGTATTAAAGGGTCACAGCTTTAGGAAGGTTGAGAACCATTGTTTAGCCCCTTCTCTTTCAATTTCACCCAGGCAGCAAAATCCAAGGACTTCTGGATTTTGTTGTTGGAGGGGAGGAGGTTTAAAGATGCACCTTTGAAAGGGAGCAAAATTTAGGCAATGCGTTTTTACTTTTCAACTAACCACTTTTCTCCTGGATACTAACATCTTTTTTTAAAAACATTAGCATCAGACCTTACCAAACCTATGGCTAGTTTGGAATGGTAAGGCGCCTTTGTCATCTTATTGGTCAGTAATTCTAATATGCAAAGTTTGTTTTTGCAGGAAGACTGTCATAGTCAGCTTGGTCTGCTATGACAGAATATCATCGGCTGGGTAGTTTAAATAGCAAACATTAATTTCTATAGTTCTGGAGCTTGGAAATCCAAGATCAGGGTGCCAACAGGATGGAATTTGGGGAGAAAGCCCTCTTCCAGGCCATCTTTTCATTGCAGTCTCACATTGGAAGAGAAGGAGAGAGGAAGCAAACTTCCTCATCTCTTCTCCTGTGGACATTAATCCATTGTGAGAGTACTCTCATGACCTATTTCCCAAGGGCTTCATCTCCAAATGCCATCACATTGGGGATTAGGGTTTTTCAAAGTATGAATTTTGGTGGGATACAAACATTCAGCACATAGCAGGGACATTTGCAAAGGATATGTACTTCACCTTGCCTTCCTTTGGAACATTTTCCCCAAGAAAGCACAGGTCCCGCCTATTGAGAATCACTATATGTAAAGAGAGGCATTGATGATGAAAATGTGTGGAAATGATTTTTAGGCACAACAAAAAAATGATTGTGATTCCCTCATTAACAATGAAAGATGCATTTTGTGCAGATGAAACAGAGAATATTTATATGTCTAAATCTCTGTAATTTAAAAAGCAAAGGCTGAGCATGGAACACTACAACTATTTCAGGTCTGATACAAGAAAATGACATGGTTTCTCATGTACTGCCTCACGAGAAAAAGGATAACACCTAGAACTAAGTGGTATTAAAAGATCTTGATCAGTTTCCTAAATTGATTTTGTTATGACTTAATTGTCTTGAAAGGCAACTTATCCAATAAGAGAAAAGAGTTTCATAAACTATAAAAGAAATTCTCTTCAAATTTGAGAATCAAAAACTTGGGTTCCACTCACTGGAAACATCTTTTCACTCAAACATCTTTTCTACGAGGTGAAGGGAAGAGGCAGGAACACAGAACACGAAGGCAGAAAGGGAAGACCCTATCAAAAATCCTTTTTGTCAAATTTAAGGACCCTTTGTCATTTTCACTTCCCCAACCATTAACAGGAATGAAGACTCTAGAGCAAGAAGAATAATTTAAAGAAAATGTAGACAATTAAGTTCTTCCACTCCAAATCTGCAATTACTTTCATCGCCTATTATAATTTTAAAGGGTAAGGATAATGTATGCTTTTCTAAAGGATGTTTTATACTACAGATTATATTATTAAATTGTCTAGTTTTTTAGTTTTATTTAAGCCAAGAC
Source organism: Perodicticus potto (assembly GCA_963574655.1). NCBI lineage: Eukaryota > Metazoa > Chordata > Mammalia > Primates > Lorisidae > Perodicticus > Perodicticus potto. Next base: position 57,796 of record CAUYRH010002249.1, read on the forward strand.
AGTGTAAGAGGTCTTATTGTTTTTCAAAAGTGTTAATGAATGTTCATTATATCTTCTTTTGATTTTTTTTTCATTTATGCGGCCTCTAATTTATTTTGGTTATGTGTAACTGTGGCTCTCAATGCATTTACTAATGCACAGGATCTTTGGCGGATAGAGTATGACCCCACAGTTATGACTTTAGGTGAAGGGCTGCATTTTTTAGTCATTCCTTTGAGCAACAGGTGTTGAGAAGAGGCAATATTTCTTTGAGCTCACTCATGGCTCAGGGAATCCATATGCATCTGACTGCAATCTTTGCTTTCATGTCAGATATTTTACTCTCAGGCCAGGAAGGAAATACAGCAAAATTCTAGATCTGGATGGAAGCTTGGAAATATTTATCCTCAGGATTAACTTTGCTCTTTATGTGAAGTCTGAGCCCAGTAATGCAGCATCATTTCCTACTCATTGTAATTTAACATACGTGTTCCCTGACCTCCTGCTTCCTTGTTCATGTAAGAAGAACACCAAATCTGAGATGGAACAGGGACCCCTCATAGGGGCCTGCTGGATCCCACAAGTGTGGAAATAAAGGAAAATCTTGAGTTTCTGCAGGGGAACTTCTGGACATGTAGCTAGCCTTGAAAAGTGATTGGGCAAACTGATGGGCAGGAAGATAGTAATAACAGCGGTCCTCCGATCAAGTAAGAGTCACGAAGTATTGTTCCCTAAGGAAACTAAAAGATGGGTTCTTAACACATGTTCTTGAGCTGCTTTTGAGAAACCTCAACTAGATGACAAATGAAGATGAGGGGGGGACTCAGAAATTGAACTCTGATGGCTGGCTATTCAGTGTTCTGAATTTCTCTCTGAGTCACCTGGAGAGAGTCACACTCATCTTAACCTTCCTTTACACTAATCTAATAATCTCTGAATCCACCTATGACCTGCAGGCTCTCCCAACCCACACTTCAGGATATCCCAACTTTTGGGGCCAGGCCAATATATAACATCCATTTATTGATTTATGTTTTTGCCTGGAACGTCTGCTTTCCTGAAATATAGCCCTGACTTTTTCTTTTTTTATTGCAGTAGATTTAGAGGGTAAAATTGGTTTTTTTGTTAAGTCGATGAATTGTATAGTGGTCAAGTCAGGGCTTTTAGTGTATCTGTCCCTAGGGCAGTATACATTGTATCTGACAGGTAGTTTTTGATTCCTCACTCGTATCCCTCCTTCTCCCCTTCTGAGTCTACCAAGTCCATTATACTCTGTATGATCTCATATACCCATCATTTAGCTCCCACTTATAAGTTAGTACATCCAGAATTTGTTTTTCCATTCTTAAGATACTTCATTTAGGATAAGGGTTTCCAATTCTATCCAAGTTGCTGTGAAAGAAATGATTTCATTTTTCGTTTGAGTAGTACAGGTGTCGTGTATTATGTGTGTGTAGTGTATATATCACATTTGCTTTATATATTCATCAGTTGATGGGCAGTTAGGTTGATTTCATATCTTTGCAATTGTAAATTGTGCTCTGATAAACTTATGAGTACAGGTGCCTTTTTGATATAATGACTTCTTTTTCTTTGGGTAGATACCCAGTGATGGGATTGGGGTTGAAAAGTCAGCCTGCCTTTACTTCTTTGAGGAATCTCCATGCTGTTTTCCATAGAAACTGTACTAATTTACATTCCTACTAATAATGTATAAGCATTCCCTTTTCACTATATCTCCCCAACATCTATTGTTTTTTTACCTTTTAACAATGGTAGTTCTGACATGAGCAAGGTAGTATTTCATTGTAGTTTTAATTTTCATTTCCCTCATGATTCTTGATGTTGAACATTTTTTCTTATGTATCTGTTGGCCATTTGTGTATCTTTTCCTGAAAAATGTCTGCTCATGTCTTTTACCCACATTTTAATGAGTTTATTTTTTTTATTGCTGATTCTTTTGGGTTCCTTATAAATTCTGGATTTTACTCTTTTGCCAGATATGCATATATATTTCCCCCTTCTCTAAGTTATTTATTTTCCTTATTTTTCCTTTTACTGTAAAGAAAAAGAAATATTATATTTATTTATTTTATTTTTATTATATTTGGTTTTGGGGTGTTAATCATAAATTCTTTGCCAGGCCAATGTTCAGAAGAGTTTTTCTTATGTTTTCCCTTCCCAGTGTGTAGGTTTTGGTCCACTTTGTAAAAGATCAGATGTTAACTCCTTGCAAAATTTTCTCTATCATCTTGACTTTGGGAAGGTTCATGATAATGTGTCTTGGAGATGCTCTTTTTTAGTTGAGATGAACCTGGGTTCAATATCCCTCTGATAGGAATATGTCTGAATCTTTGGTAATATTTAGGAAATTTTCATTTATGATGTATTCCAGTAGGACTTCCATTCCTTTGGGACATTCTTATTCCCTTTCAGGAATATCTATAATTCATATGTTTGAATATTTCATGAATCCCATAATTTTTTGAGCAAACATTCTGCTTTTTCCCTCTTCTTTTCTGCCTCTTTAACCACCTTTGTTAGCTCAAGAGTTTTATCCTTTACCCCTGAGATTCTTTCTTTTGCATTTCTGCATGGTCTAATCTGTTATTGATACTTTCTATTGCATCTTCAGCTTCTCTTACTAACTTCTTCAATTCCTTAAGCTCCTCTATATCCTTCCTATATTCTTAATATCTTTTATCCCATATTTGGTTTTGTTTTGGGGTTTCCTTTTGGATATTTTCCAGTTTCTCAGCAATTTCCTTCATTGTTTTTACAATCCACATTTTAAATTTGTCATTTCCATCATTTTTTAGTAGGTGGACTCTTCTGCGGTAGCTACCTTATGATCCCTTGGGAAGTTGCTCTGTTTTGGTTTTTCATGTTGCCAGCATTTTTCTGTTCGTTCCTCCTCTTGAGTATTTTCTTTTTGTTTGCTTCCTTCCCCTACTCTTTCATTTTACTTTCTCCTTCTCTTTAAATTATCCTGTCTCTGTGCTTTGGTGTTGAAGTGTTCTTTTTGTATAGGGCCATAAGGAAGAGAAGAGTAAAGAGAAAGAAGGGATAAAGGAAAGAAAAATAGAAAAGAAAAATGGGAGGGGGCAAAAGGAAAGGTTGATAAAAAGAGGAGGAGAAGAAGAGAAAGACAAGAGTAATGGTGGTGATCAGCAGGGCGATTTTGCTCACACTCACAATTCCTGGCCTCTAGACCAGGGGCTGTGATGGGTGAGTCCCTTTGGGCCAGGAGCTGAGATAGGTGAGTCCCTTAAGGTAAGGAGCTCCTGATCAGCCTGAGCAAAATGATGACCCAACCTCCACCAAACAGAGAAAAACAAACAAACAGCAGTATGTTCCAGTGGGGGTTTATGAGTAGGATCCTTCTGAAGGCCAAAGCTAGAAGGATACCCTAGACCAGGGGATCAAAGTCCCCTTGAGCCAGGCTAATGCTGTGACTTCCCAGCCCAGACCTCAGAGTGAAGTTCTTTCCTATAAATGGAATACAGATTGACAAAGAATAAAACAGATCAGGAAAAAAAGTAATAAATGTGTATAAAGAAAACTAAAATTAAATTGTGTAAGTTGTAAATAAAAGGGAGGTATATCTTAGTTGTTATTTGAGAAATTTATATGGGAAAGAAAAGTGGAAAATCTTTACAAAAAGGGAGAGAAAATGAGAGAAATGGAAAGGAAAAAAGGACTAAAAGGGCTAGGAAAAAAACATAGGAAAAATGGAGCCCTTATAACTGAAGAAAGTAAAAATGGAAAAATACTTTAAAACAAGACAAAAGTAACACACAAGAAAAAATAAACCCTAAGAAAAAAATCAGAAAAAAAAAAGTAAAAGGAGCAGAAAAACTATAGCAAAAATTGAGTTGTTACTATTGAAGTAAGAAACAGTGAAAAATTAAAAATACAAAAACAAACAAACTAAAAGGACGTAGGGGGAAATATTGAGAGGAAAAACACATATTGCAATATGTTGCCTGGACAAGTGATATTCTGGGATAAGGAGATGCCAGTCACAACACTGATATGGCTATTTAAGATGGGAGCTGGAAATCACAATCTAGTTATCAAGGCAACCAGGTCATATCTTCTTGTATGATTTGTCTTTAATCCTCACAGAGTTGGGAGTCTGAAGTTCTAATCAGCCTACTTAAGAGACTGGCCTTTATCTTTCCAATCAGTGCCCTTTGACCACAAAGCAGCTTTCCCAGAAAAACAAGTTTTGCTGAGTCTCCAAAAAGGTGGTGGCCTAGCTCTGCAGGTGTTCCAGAAACAGCCTGACACTAGGACCCTGTGGGTTGGTCCTCCTGGCCAGCTCTTCTACAATGGTGGTACCCTGACAGCAGCTGAATGATGAAAGCTCCACTCTGCCGGTTGCTCAATCACAGCCACTAGGCACTGTTTAAGATTATTTGCTCATCCAAGCTCTTCCCAGGTAGCTCTGGCAAGTACATAAAAAAAAAAAAAAAAAAAAAAAAATTCTGCCAGACTGGCCTTCTTTGTCAGAAACCTGCTACCGGCATGCAAGCACTTGCCTTATGTGCTGGTTTTCCACTATTTATGACCTCTTCTGGAGTCCCCTGCTGCCTTTCTGCTCCTCTGAAGTGATACTTCTGGGTAGCGCATCTCAGCCAGAGATGGCTGGAGTCCTTTCTTCTTCATCTCACCACCAGTGGCTGCAAAGAACATGTCTCTAGACCACCATCTTGCTCCACTTTCCCACATTGCCAGGAGTTACTATGCTTCTTGAGATTTAGATAGTTGGTTCAAACCCTTTTTCTGCCTCCAGTGAATTTCTAATGCCATTTCCATGATTTACACAAATCTTGGGGGATTATTCCTTCCCGGGGTTACTTCTGCAGACCCTTTTCTCTGCTCTGCATCTCATAGTGGCTCTTTATCTCTGTTCCAGTATTGCAGGGCACTTCTTGATCCTCCAGCCACACCTCTAGGGGTCTTTTAAAGGAGATTTTAGGGTTTTCCAGGTATAGGAGCATATTATCAGCAAACAGGGATAGTTTGATCTTGTCTTTCCTTATTTGGATGCCCTTAATTTCTTTATCTTGCCTGATTGCCCTGGCTAGGACTTCTAGGACTATGTTGAATAGAAGTAGTGAAAGTAGACATTCTTGCCTTGTTCCAGTTCTTAGGGGGAATATTTTTAACTTTAGTCCACTCAGTATGATGTTGACTATGGGTTTGTCATATATATCTTTAATTATTTTGAGATACTTTCCTTCTATGCCTAGGTTATTGAGGGTTTTTTATCAGAAAGATGTGCTGGATTTTTTGGACGCCTTTCCTGTGTTTATTGAGATGTCATATGGGTTTATTTTTAATTTTATGTTGTGAATCACATTTATTGATTTGCATATGGTAAAACATTGTGTATCCCTGGTTTGAAATCCATTTGATCATGGTGAATATGGTTTTGACATGCTGTTTGATTTGGTTTGTTATTATTTTGTCGAGAATTTTTTTCTCTATGTTCATTAGAGATATTGCACTGCCATTTTTGTTTGTTTGTTTTTTCTTTCTTGCTGTGTTCTTTCCTGCCTTTGTTATCAGAGTGGTGCTGGTTTTGAAAAATGAGTTCAGAGGGATTCCCTCCTCAGTGTTATGGAGGAGTTTCAGTAGGGTACCTTCCAGTTCTATTACATAGGTATGATGGAATTTGGCTGTGAATTCATCTGGTCCTGGCCATTTTCTTGTTTAGAGATTTTTATTACTGTTCTAATCTTTGTACTTGCTACTAGTCAGTTTAGGATTTATGTATCTTCCTGATTCAAGCTTGGAGGTTGTATGTTTCCAAAAATTTATCCATTTCCTCTAGATTTACTAGTTTGTGTGCACAGAGGTTTTCATAGTAGTCTGTATTGATATTTTGAATGTCTGATATCAGTTGTAATGTTCTGTTTTAAATTTCTAATTAAGCTTCTGTGAATCCTCTCTGTATCTTTTAATTGGGGCATTTGACTGTTTACATTCAATGTTAACATTGATAAGTGAAATACTATTCCAGTCATCACATTGATTATTATTTAATTGCTTTCTATTCTCCCTTGTATTACTGTTTTACAAGAACTGAGAATTTTTATTTTTGAATGTTTTTACACTGATAGATCATTCTTCATGTTTAGAATGCTTTTGAGCATTTCTTATAGGGCAAATCTAGTGGTGACAAATTCCCTTAGTGTTTCCTTTCCTGAGAGAGATTTTATTTCTCCTTCATTTATGAAAATTAATTTTTTAGTATGCAAAATTTTTGGTTGGCAGTTATTCTGTTTAAGATGACTAAAGATGGGACCACTCCATTCTGGCTTGTAAGGTTTCTTCTGAGAAATCTTCTATTAGTCTGATGAGTTTTTCTTTGTAAATTATATGATGCTTTCATTTTTCTGCTTTTAGGATTTTATCCTTCACTTTGACTTTGGTCAGACTGATGACTATGTGCCTTCATGATGTCTTATTTACAATAAACCTTCCAGAAGTTTGATGACCTTGTATCTGGATGTCTAAATCTCTAGCAAGAACAGAGAAGTTCTCTCCCATTATTCCTTCTAAGTAGGTTTTTTATACCTTTTCATTTTTCTTCTCCATCAGAGACAACCTGTAATCCTTATGTTTAGGCATATTGAATATTCCCATATTTCTCAGAGATTTTCTTTTGATTCTTTTTTTCTTAATTTTTAACTAACTGGGTTAATTTGAAAGCTTCAAGTTCTGAAATTCTTTCTTCTACTTGATCTGTTGTCAAAACCTTCTATTATTTTGAAATTCCCTCTGCTTCCAAGAAGCTCTCAGTGTGCTGATAGCAGCAGCACTTGCAAGGGCTGATAGCCCTTCAGAGTGGAAGGGCTCTCTGACAAGTTGGGAGCTGGCAGACAATTACAGGTATGAGGGGAGGAAAAGTTAAGATTCTACCCTATCTTATCCACTTGGCTCCAAATCCCTTGGGGGTCAGTTTCTGGCAATTTTTTCCTCCTTATTATGCACCATAACTGTTTCCTGTAGGATCTCTAGTAAGGGTAATTTCTTGTACATTTCCTTCATATTTCACTTGTACTATGCTTTCTCACATAATTTTTTGTTCTACTTGGGATAATCTTGCAATTGATGTCTGTAGTCAGCCATCTTACCCCGATGCCATCCCTACCTTTAAAAACCTGTACTTATTGAAAACACAAACAAACACCTTGCTTGTAACCCATAAGAGAGTTCAGGTCTTAAATGTTAGCTTCCTTTTCTTCCTATACAGAGCCATGCAATAAAACTACCTCTTTCTCCCACTGCAATACTTTAAGCATCTGGCTTTGCTCACTAGAGAAGTGGACCCTAGCCTGGTTGAGTAACATGATGATAATGGATTTATCTTTCTTTTAAGTTATTTTCATGGATGATGTATTTTTTGAACTGGAAATGTATGACCTTTACATTAGTCCTCAGTTTTTTTTAATATAATTCTTTTATATATTTTTAGTCAGCAACTATAGTATACTATATACCATTGGAAGAGACTGTGGAGAGAGAATACCATTGGAGAGAACAGAGAACTTCCTAAGACAAATGTCTCACCCTCAAGGGGAGATAAAACACATATATGTGTCTATTACAAGGGATGTAAATTCTGAGAGGTCAGAGATGGTAAGGGCTGAAAAGACAAGGGACTGCCCATTAGCAGCAAGTGGCTTGTGGAATATGACCTACTTCCTAGAATAATAGACTCCCAGAAACTCCCAAAGGATAGACTTTGTGTTCTTATAGATCCCTCATATAATCCTGAAAGTGGTCCCACGGGACGCCCCGTAAGAAGCTGGCAAAAGAGTTCAGGGATTTGTTTCTTGGTGATCCCATCTGAGCTCCTCTGTGGTTACTTAAGCACATTTTTATCTTCCTGAGAACAAATTACATAAAGGAGATAATGAAACCTTGGGGAGGGAAATATTTGCCAACAAGAACCTTGTTTGAGCTAGGACTAGTTGTGAGGGGCACTCCGTATCTACATGCTCATCTAGCAGCTAAGAATGCAGCTGCTGGCATGGTGGTCTGAGGGGGTTGGTGTACAGACATGAACGGCTGGTGTAGCTTAGGAGGATCCTTTATGTGACTGGCTGAGGATGAGGGTGAGCCTGACTTGCAATCTTCTCTGTCTGTTTGGGAGAATTAGAGCACAGACCAGCATGGTAGAAATCCAGGCCAGCAATTCCAAATATACCACTATATCTTTATCTACTGATATTTTAATATAAAGGAAGCCGAAATAATATAGAATTAAATGAAATGGAGAAAGTTGGTGACATTTACTAGATAAAGGGGCTTGTAGTGGAGCACTTATATTTAGATTCAAGTTGTAATGAAAGTCTTCAAAAAAAATAGCAATTTTAAGAAAGTCATAGCTGGAAAGCTTGACAGAAAGCCAAGTGATGAAAACAAATAGTGTTATAGAACAGAACATGGTGTAGAAGAATCTGCTAACAGCAGAAACAATAGAGAAAATGGATAAGGCCAACCTCAACATAGGTAGTTTGGCCTCAAAGATTTGACTTTGAAAGGTGAAGATGAGAGAGAAGACATTCTAATAGAATGTTTACTTCACTCAGAATTGACTCTTGAAATAGATCCTTCCAATGTAAGGAATGGAGAGTTAGGTAAAGAGGTCAGAGCAGTAGTAGATTGAAGGTAAGTCCTTAAGGAAGAATGAGGAGTTTTACTTGCAGATGTATGAAAAAGATAGATTGTTAAATTGACATTTACTTTGTTTAAAATTTGCTTTTAAACTTTCTTTTTTTGCAATTTCATGTTCTTGCCTTTTCTGCCTATCTTCTAATGTCATAAAACCTAACAATTTTACTGGTTTAGTTGATTGGCTATATTTTTCAAGTAATAAAAATGATCAAGGGAAGACAATAGAGGAAGGTGGCCAGAATAAACTTATTACAGTTTGGTCAGGTTCCATGAGCTCATATGAGACGTGAATGTGGCATATAAGAAGCCATTTTAATTTTAATTAAATAATTTAAAAATTCAAGTCTTAGGAAGAAAAGTTAAATTTTATATTTGTCAATCAAAATTAGAATTTTAGTGATACACACTACAAAACTAAAACTTGATAGTTTAGGTATGTTTTAATTACTTGCATCTCCAACTGATCTGACTATAAAATTGGAAAATCATAAGGTAACTGACTAGATGATTTTAATCGGCTGATTGAATATCAGCCACTGAAGTGGTACCTGACTGTGTTAATGATTGAGCAATAATTTGTGCTTTTCCTCTTTTTCAAGTTACAAACAGAAAAATGTCTTATGCAAATTTCAAGTGGGCCCATGAATGCGTTTTGATCATTATTTTGAAGGGAATATCTGGAATTCTTGAAGGCCTGTTTTTTTTTTTTTTTCATGTACCTATGGAGCAAAAGGCATAAGGCAAAATCAGGAAGTGATTTGTTCATTTATTTATTTAGACAAGCTACATATAAAGTTTAAAAGTTATGCAGTTGTCTATACAACAATATCTGGCTACTGCAAAATGAAAACTTCTGAATTGTCTATTCATTTTGGTCATTCTTGACACAAAAACAATGGAATCACTAAAACAAACAAAAAAAAAAAGTTCAGGCTAGAAGAGAACTGAACACCCCTGGACTCTATCCATTTATTTTTTTTTTAGATGAGAAAGTCAAAACCTAAAATCATTCGGTGAATGAATCAAGTTTGACCTCTAATAGGAGAGAGCTCTGCTGTGTTAGCATCTTTTAAATAACTCTTCATGGCGTTCAAAATAAAATTTAGCTTAGCACTTAACAACATAATCTGCCTCTTCATTCCTTTCTGGTGTGGTATCTGTCAAAAACTTCTACATGTAATTTTGGCTTCAATTATGCTAACGTATTGTAGTCACCTCAATAAATACTGTGTGTGATGTATCTGTAATTGCCTACCTAGGAGGCCACAGATCTCTTCTGATTTGTTTAGCTAACCAGTGCTCTTTCTCTCCTGAAAAACTTTCCCTGACTCACTAGAAGAACTTCCACAGCCTGCCTCTTAATTTCGGTAGCACTTGTATTTACAGTGGAACCTCTGTCTCTGTGGCTTCCAAACCTGTGAGTTCTACATCCATGGATTCAAACAACTTGAGCCCAAAAATATTGGGAAATAATTTTTAAATACAGCACAAAAATACAAAATATTACAAATGCAATATAAAATAATTCACAATAATATAAATTTGTTAAAACAATACAGTATAACAATTATTACATAGCATTTGCTTTGTATTAAGTATATATAATCTAGAGATGAGTTGAAGTATATGGGATGAAGTACATGAGTTTTATGCAAATACTCTATGCCATTTTATATACAGGATCTGAACATCCACAGATTAGGTCATACCCCCAGGTCCAGGAACCAGTTTCCCATGGACATCTAAGATGATTGTACTTCCTTCATAATCTTATCACTCTTTATTTGAAATGTCACACTAGACTATAGCTCCTTGAGTGGGGGAGTTATGACCTTATGATAATAATAGTCAACATTTATTGAGTGCTTCCAGTGAGTGAGCAGGCAGTTTTATAGTTGTTTTATTGGTATAAACACATTCTTAAGCACAGTATCTGGCACAGAAACACTAGATAGATAGTTGTTAGTTGACCGTTTGGATTAATGCACCATGCAGGAACAAAGCTAGTGCTATAGCAATGCCCTCAATAATTCTGAATTTGGAGATTTTGGTGGATTCTACTGCTGGATATCTAGTATTTAGGCAGATGGAAAGCCTTTTTGGTTAGCCTTTTCCTGTAGAGAGAATAAGACATACTCAAATCTTTCCAATGTAGATGCCACTATTGTAATTTGGCTTAGAAAAGCCAGAAACTCAGGGAGGATTCTTCTTTTTAGTGACATTATGGTTTGTTATAGGAGTTTTTAGATAACTTGAAATCATTTCATGCCTAGCCAGACTATACAGATAGGTAGCTTGCTTATACTCCAAAATTTATGCCAATTTCTTAATGTCTGAAAGACCTGATGTATTGCGTGAAATCCCAAAATTCTAGTTCCCTTGTACTCTTGATTCTTCACATTTCAGTTAGATTATATACCTACAGTGCCAAGGAAGGTATATTTTTAAAAGTTCACATCAATGGAATGATACATACCTATCATTGTACATAGATCCTTGCCCCAAATCCCTGGTGTCATCATCTCTTTACATGCTTACCAAATAAAGCAGAATGAAGGGAATTGTGTTGATGAAAACCAGCATACATTTAAAATGTCATCTAAGTGCCATGATGGTTAAAATATATTGTGCTAATATTCAGTTAGGTAGTCCAGGGATCTGTGTCCCTCAAACAATTAAGAACCAATACTATCAAGTAATTATAGTCATCCAGAATGCACAGTTCTGCAATATGCATTAGGCCTGGAGTTCATATTTTAAAAGTCTTAGTTTCAAAGGCAAAATTCAGTAAGTTAAATAAACCACATTCTCAGGTGGCCCCACTCAAGTCAGGGTCAGTCAATCATATGTGAAAACATTGTCACTATTTTCTACACTATAGACTAAAAAAATTGAATTTTGGAGATTAAAATTAAATGGTCCCAATGAAAGAGTTTCCTTTTTAAATTGGGCTCTTCTGAAGACAATCAATAATACAGAAGCCTTGGACCGTGTTATTAATACAAAAGGAAGCGTATTGTCCCAGATTCTGTGATGAAGAGGAACCTTGCCAAGAGCTGGAATTGTAACATTTCTCCGTGGTCATCATTTGGATGATCATCTAGATTTATAAGAGTTACAAAACTTTTCTTTTGATTTCTTAGATAAATACATCTATTCTTGTTGTGAAGGTCTTTAAATTCCTTTTTTTCTTTCGGATTGGTTAGGGGTATGAACTCTCTGAAAACCATACCAATGCAAGCATCCAACTGGGTTTCCAACATAAAAGAGTTGAGAAATTCACATTTATACATGTATTAAGCAAAATAATGAATTCTAAAGACTACATATGAGTTTAGCTGCTCATAATCAAAGCATTCTATAAACTTCTTTTAAGTAGTTAATAACTTTTTATCTTATGTTGCTAAAACATAAAATGAATTATTGAAATTTCTTATTTTATATAGAAAAGATAATCTCACAGTTGAGAAGGTCATGAATTTCTAATTTCTGTGTCCTTTCCCTAAGAGCTTAACATTCATATTTCTGAACAACCTGAGTTCAAACTTTATTTTGTTTTATGATTTAGTTGTTTTTTATATAGTGATTTTTGTGGCTTAAAAAAATGTTTAAATATCGGGTGGAATTTGCCATTATTGTTACTGCCTGAAATAATATTTGAAAAATACCTACAGAGACTTACTCATGAAATAATCAAAAGAAGTAAGTTAGATGACATTTTAATTCTTTAATATATTGAGAAATAGGTAATTTTACAAAAGAAAGAAGGGACTGAAGGTAGGCTGGGATTAAATGTTAAATTAGCTTCTAGCTTTAAACTTTTAGACTTTCATCATTGGAAAAAAAAAACATGATGACACTGTTTCCTACCAGCTGTGTAAGGCACTGATTTAAGTGTACATCAGTGTAATGCTTTTTATTTGAATAGATAACTTGCTAATGCATTCTTTATGCAAACAAATTATTCAATGAGCCACTTGAGTAATTCAGGTAAACATCATAATCTCTTCCAGGGACTGACTGGGTTTTGTTCTAAGATAAATAATCAAATTGAGTTAAAGTAAGGAAAGAATTAGACTCATTCACATCCTTTATTTCTTTACCTGTCATTTAACCAACAAGTTCCTTCAAGATTTTTAAAATAAATATATATTGACTCACCAGTTTGGTATACTGGACTTCTGTTTCTTCTTAGAATTTGCTTTTACAACAGCCATAGTAAGCCCTTTTTAACTTGTTGCTTAAAGCTTTATCACCTATTAGATTGGTTATAATAGTAAAAGACTATCCCTTTATATTATATTTTGGTAAATAATTTTTTCCTAATTATTTATTTGCCTTATTTTAGTTTTCCCTAAATGTGCTGAAACTTTAATAAGCTTTCTATTCAAGGCTGATATATCAACCCTATTTTTAGTAATGATTTTAAACCACTTCTTTGCTCCTCTCAAGGTAACCTTGGTGATATTGTTACATTTGTTCATTATCATTTTTTATGCTGCAACTATCTGTATTGATTTGTCTGTGGCCTCTGATTCAATGAATCACAACATATTGCTATTTGAGTGTCTCTCAATTTGGCAAAGTTTAACTATGGTGGAATGGTTCTCAGGCTACATTAGTGAATAAACCCCAGTCATTTTGTTTAATGGTGTTGAATCTGAGGTGAAAATGTTACATTCAAAGTTACCTCAGGAGCTAATTATGGGGCTTTTTACTTTTTCAGTTTTTATTAATGACCCGCCGACATCATATAGTTCATGAAATGCTCTGAATGTGTACGTACAGATGATCCGACCTCAGACCCAGCAAGAGCTCAGGCGAGTATAAAGGCATTGTGCGTTTAAATTGGAGATTTATTGAGTGATGCTCACAAAACAGATGCAAATTTTACCCAATATATACAGGCTCACAATTTTTTAAGCTACACAGAGCAATGCTGGGTAATTTTATATTCACCTACTTTATAAATAGAAGTAAGAGCACAGCTAGCTGAAATAAATGGTGAAATATATATCTGGGCCTTATATACAACCCTATCCCCATATAAAATGCGGTGTAATTTTAGATGGTAAAATTTAACATTTCAGAAGTATGCTATTTCCCACAAAAGACTTAAAAAGTTGCTTCTTTATACTCAGCTTTCTGAGTGTAAATATACAGGTATCCTTTCTCCACAACTATCTTTCTTAAATTTGGTAAATTGATGGTGAAAATATTCTCTAGAGGAATAAAAGATCCTTTTAAGACTAACTTGTGGATGACAATGTTTTATGCTCATCCATCTGATAAAGCCTAGCTACAGACAGAATACACACTGGGTATAGTCCCTTCCTTTTGTATTTTTTTTTTAAATTTATTATTTGATTGAATTTCTATTTACTATTTTCCACAAAGGACTTGAGGCAGCCTGCAATGAAAAAAAGACAAAGAATATACATGGATATAAAACACAAAATCAAGAAATTAATGTAAAAGAGGCAAAAGAAAAAAATAGTATCAACACACTTATTTGAGGTGTATTTTAACCAGTGTGATGTAAACATTCCTAATTTTATATGAAGTCAGCACATTGTACCCCATAAATGCCCTAATGTATACATGATCTATATGTTTATGATTTAATAATAAAAAAAAGAAATGTGATACTCCTTTCTGGAAATGAGAAATATAATATGAAATACAAGTCCCTCACTTTTGAAGTAACTTTCTAACTCACAGAAATCTCTCTCACTGCCTCCCATGTGGAGCAGGCAGGGAACTGGTCAACATTTAGTACAAAATTCCCTGTATTTCCCTAGGACCAAAGGAAAAGAATTGAGTTTGCAGATGGAAAAAGAACAAACCAAATTGAACGGATGACTTTTGTGCCTGAGTTTTCATTTGTCTTGGGTCGGAGGCAGCCAGATATTGGGTTCTAAGAGCTCTTCAGAAGCTCATAATAAGCCTCATAGTTGTCTGTCAAAGTTGTACATGTACTTGTGAAACAGATGAGAGCGGCATGGCTTCTGGACTCAGGAAGTTATATTCTAACGGACTATATGGTAGTTAAGGGAATATGTTTGTTCTGAGCAAGGCTACTTGGTTTCAAATCCTGGTTCTGCTACAAGCTGGCGGAGTAACAGTAGGTAAATTGCTAATTTTCTTGGGCTTCTCCTCACTAACATCAGTATATTATGGTATAGTTTCTCATGGAGTTTCTGAGGGTGCATGTAAGGGGCTTACAAACGTGACACACATACACAATGCTGAAGAAATGGTTAATTCTAACTACCATCAAAGAAATAAGCTTCTACAATAAGGTAAGTGCTTGGAGGGATATGCAAAACATTCTGAGAACCCGGGAGGAGAATCCATTGATTCCAACTTAAGGAAATGGTGATTGGATGGAAGGGAACCTCATAGAAGAAATGACATTGAAAAATAATAGTCACTCTGGACTGAGGGCTCCTGGGCAAATTCTCATGGCTCCAGCTTGTGTCATCACCCCTCAAGAGCCCCAAGTTTGCCTCATAGTGGAGCACCAGGAAATAAAATTTCTTTTGGACACTGGAGCAACCTTTTTTGTACTTCTCTCTAACCCTGGTCTTTTATCTCCCAAATCCATAACTATACAGGGAGTGTCTGGAAAGCTGGTTACCA
Organism: Perodicticus potto; assembly: GCA_963574655.1. NCBI lineage: Eukaryota > Metazoa > Chordata > Mammalia > Primates > Lorisidae > Perodicticus > Perodicticus potto. Next base: position 73,111 of record CAUYRH010002249.1, read on the forward strand.
AATTTTTCTCCCAGCTGTTAAGCTGCAATTGGGACGACTTGTTGTTCTCTCATGCCTCCCTAATCATGCCTGAATGTCCTGCTCCCCTTTTGGGGAGGGACATACTAACTAAAACAAGAACTTTTCCCTCCTGGAGATCTAGTCATGATCAAAACTCTCCCCTCTAATTCACCTTCCCTAACCCTAAATTGGGAAGTCCCCTTTCTTGTTATCTTGTCTTCTTCTACAGCTGTTAAAGTTATAGGAGTAGATCGCTGCATACATCATTCACGAGTAAAATCCTGGAACCCTCCATCTTCTATGGAGGCAGACAATGAAGACAGCCAACCACAGACCACCTACACTTGTGAGCCAAAAGAAAGTTTGAAGTTATTATTTAGGAAACAGCAAGAAAAATCCTAATGTTTTTCTTTTAGCATCACTGAATAAGTGCTTCTGACCTGATGCTGTTCTACCTTTGCCTACTACTGATTATACTAATCAGATTTATGTCATCAAGCCACACGCAATAAAGATGGTTCCAGTCCATGAACCCCTGTATCACTCTCCCTCCAGAGAAACCCTAACTGCCCCCTTCTATCATCGCCCAATTCAGCAAGAAGCAGTTAGATCGAGACTTCGCCCTTTTTCCCTAACAGCAGTTAGAGTTTCTACTCGGAGAGGGAGAATTGATGCAGGACATCTGGCGCCCTAGCCAGCTCAGCGGAGCTGGTGGACCTGCCGCCTCCTCCTAGGCGGTGTCGGTACTGTGGCAGCCAGCTGAGGAACTAGAGGGCTGGACGACAGGCAAGGAGGGGGACCTCCAACCCCCACCGGAGGCTCCAATAGCCAAAAAGGCTAGACAACTGCCGAGGAAACACCTGTGCCTTGGTGTCTACTTCACTTTACACTTAGGACTAAAATGTGGAACCCCCATTTCCTATGCCTAGGTCAATTTCATGTGAATTTCCTAGGCCTTAATTCCATGAATGGACTGTGTCCATTCACTGATACATTCATTCTCTTTGCCCCTGCGGAAGGGACTGTGTTAGTTCACTGATACATTTATTCACCTTGCCCCCTGTGGAAGGGACTGTGTTCATTTGTTTCCTGGCCAAGGAACCCATACACCTATATATACCCTGGGACTAAAAGCCTAAAGGGGTAGACGGGGAAAGACCCGGAGAGAACTTTTCTCTGCCCACTTGAGTTCTCTCTCTCTCTACCAGGAGCTTTAGTGTTTTCTGTATTCTTTTCTGTAAATAAATTCTGTCTTACCACTGGAAAAAATAAAAAAAGACAATGCCATGAAGGCTATATTAAACAGTTTGATGAAAACATTTCAGATTGTATATGAAACCAGCACATTGTACCCCTTGATTGTACTAACATACGCAGCTGTGATTTAATAACAAAAAAAACAAAAAGCCAAGTGATCATTAACATGGCAATATTTATGTGTTAATTAAATGATATTTGTATTTGTTCTAAAAAAAAAAAAAAGAAGAAAAGAGAAGGATAAAAACCACACCTGTTGTTTTATATCAGTGGTTCTCAACCTACCTAATGCCATGATGTATTTTCATTGTTACAAAGGGGTTGCGATCCACAGGTTGAGAACCGCTGTTTTATATGAAGACAGAGAAAAAAGGGAGAGGGAGAAATCGATACAGGAAAGATGGAAAAATCAAAATAATGCTCATCTCCAGTAAACAGTATTATGGGTCATTATTATTTTATAATTTCCTAACTGTTCATAATAATTTGTTCTCAATCTTTTTAACCAGAAAGTAAATCATAATGGTTTTGTTTTGTTTCGTTTTTTTTGAGACACAGCCTTAAGCTATCACCCTGGATAAAGTGCCATGGCATCACAGCTCACAGCAACCTCCAATTCCTGGGCTCAAGTGAGTCTCTTGCCTCTGCCTCCCAAGTAGCTGGGACTACAGGCACCCGCCACAATGCCTGGCCATTTTATTTTTTTTTTTTTTGGTTGCAGCCGTCATTGTTGTTTGGCGGGCCCAGGCTGGATTCAAACCCGCCAGCTCAGGTGTACGTGGCTGGCGCCTTAGCTGCTTGAGCCACAGGCACCAAGCTGGGATTTTTTTTTTTGGTAGAGACAGAGTCTTACTTTATCGCCCTTGGTAGAGTACCGTGGTGTCACTTCTCATAGCAACCTCCAAGTCCTAAGCTTAGGCAATTCTCTTGCCTCAGCTTCCCGAGAAGCTGGGACTACAGGTGCCCACCAAAACCCCTGGCTATTTTGTTGTTGTTGCAATTTGGCCGGGGCTGGGTTTGAACCCGCCACCCTTGGTATATGGGGCCTGCGCCCTACTCACTGAGCCACTGGTGCCGCCCCACAATGGGTTCTTTTGCTGGATTCTGGTCATTTTTACCAGAACAGACCTAAGTCTGAAAGAAACCAGGTAAACCGTCAACCTTTCAAAAAAATATGCAGTGGTTCTCAAACTTTAGCTTATATAAGAAGTTGAAAGTTTAGTTAGAAATACAGAGTTCTGGGCCTATCCCCCCAAAACTCTGATGCACGGACTGTGCGGGCTTAGGAATCTTAAATTTTAACAAATTCCCAAGGTGATTACTTTGCTTATTGTCTAAAGACCATACTTTGAAAAACACTGAATTAAACATGTTCATCGTCTGAAATTATGTGATAACTCTTCTCTATCAGGCTATCAGAGAACAGAGCCACTGGCTTCTCCACTAGCAACAGCAACATGTGTGAAAATTCAAACATTTGACACAATTTTTTTTTTTTTTTGAGACAGAGTCTCACTCTGTCACCCCGGGTAGAATGCCATGGCATCATCATAGCTCACAGCAATCTCAAACTCCTGTGCTCAAGTAATCCTCTTTGCCTCAGTTTTTCTATTTTTAGTAGAGTCGGGGTCTCATTCTTGCTCAGGCTAGTCTTGAACTCCTGAGCTCATTAATTCCACCCACCTCGGCCTCCCAGAGTGCTAGAATTACAGGCATGAGCCACTGTGCCTGGACTGACACAAATTTCATAGTTTTTTTTCAGAGATATTGAATCTTGAGACAGTAAATTAATCTTTACCTGCCCACTTCAGCTAGGTGATTATCTCATTTCAAAAATGAAAACTAAATTAGTAATACACCCCAAAATACCAGAGAAAACCAACTGGTACCAAGTTTGGGAATCAGGAATAGTTTTCATTGCTGTGTGAAGTGAAAATCCAGCTGCCTATTCATGGTGGTAACTGACCTGACAATAAAAATTAATCCAACTAATAAAGCTAATGCACTAAATTTACTACCCCCTTTTCTTTTTTTTATTACTTTTTTTAGGCAATTCTCTTGCCTCAGCTTCCCAAGGCAAGAGAAATAATATTATTAATATTTTTATCCTCCATTTATTTAAAGAAGAAAAAATGAAGTTAAATTAGCCTTTTTACCACAGTAGAATCTTCAAACTGAAGTCCCAATGTGACATATCAAAATTGCCTTTTTTCCATTCATCCAGTTTCTTTTCTCTCTTAAATGTAATAGCAAGGGAAAGCTAAAATTTATGGAAGGAAGCTATTTATACTATCTATACTATCTTTACTGTGGTTTAATTATAAACCACAATTGTAACATTTAGCCTAAGTGTAAGTAAGTAGGAAAATGTCTTACTTCATACTGTTAAGAATATAAACTGTTGTCTTTTCAGACATGGAAATGCAACAAAATGACCATTCTAGGAATTAACATGAGGGCAGATGATAGTTTCAAAAGTTCATAGTTTAGTATTTAAAAGCACAAAACTTCATTTTTTGGGGCAGCTTTTGGCCGGGGCCAGGTTTGAACCCGCCACCTCTGGTGTATGGGGCTGGCACCCTACTCCTTCAGTCACAGACGCTGCCCAGCAAAAATTCTTTTTTTTTTTTTTTTGAGACAGAACCTCAAGCCATCACCCTGGGTAGAGTGCCTTGGCATCACAGCTCACAGCAACCTCCAACTCCTGGGCTCAAGCAAGTCTCCTGCCTCCGCCTCCCAAGTAGCTGGGACTAAAGGCGCCCGCCACACCGCTTGGCTATTTTTTGGTTGCAGCCATCGTTGTTGTTTGGCAGCCCGGGCTGGATTCTAACCCTCCAGCTCAGGTATATGTGGTTGGCGCCTTAGCTGGCTTGAGCCACAGGCATGGGGCCCAAAAATTCATTTTTTATGCCTGACCTTTCTAGGATCCTAACAGCAGTATTAGGAATAGTCTTTATTAACAGATTGCCAACTTCCGTGTCTTCAAAGTTATTCACTTCTTTTTAATGAGTTGGAAGACAGAAAGATATGATTCATACTGCCTAACATACATATGAGAAAAGTGGTTGCAAGTTCAGTTTGTTTAACAAATATTTACTATAGATTAAGCCAGACACTAAGAATATAGAGTTCCTGCCATCAAGAAATATCACATCCAAAATTAAAGAAATTTAAGAAAAGAGCAAAGACAACACAGATTATAATCCTAGCATTTGGGAGGCTGATGCACTTTAATAATTAAAAAACTAAAGTTAAGGCCCAGTGTGGTGGCTCATACCTGTAATCCTAGCACTCTGGGAGGCTGAGGCGGGTGGATTGCTTGAGCTCATGGGTTCGAGACCAGCCTGAGCAAGAGTGAGACCCAGTCTCTAAAAATAGCCAGGCATTGTGGTGGGCACCTGTAGTCCCAGTTACTCAGGAGGCTAAGGCAAGAGAATCACTTGAGCCCAAGAGTTTGAGGTTGCTGTGAGCTACAACACCACGCACTCTACTGAGAGGGTGACAAAGTAGGATTCTGTCTAAATAAATAAATAAATAAAATAAAAAACTAAATTTAGACAAAATTACATTTCAGATATTCCTAACACACAATTTAGGCCTTAACCAAAAGCAGAACACAGCAATTACATTCTCCATCGCAACTCTTAATAGGTTATCTGAGGATTATTTCTATTTAACAGCTGATAAGGCTAAAAAGTAAATTCTCAGAGCACAGTGGCTCACACCTGTAATCCTAGCACTCAGGAGGCTGATGCAGGAGGCTCCCTTGAGCTGGAGTTTGAGACCAGCCTGAGCAAGAGTGAGACCCTGTCTTACTAAAAATAGAAAAAAATTAGCTAGGTGTTGTGATGGGTACCTATAGTCCCAGTTACTCAGGAGGCTGAGGCAGGATGATTGCTCAAAGCCAGGAATTTGAGGTTGGTGTGAGCCAGGTGACTCCAGGGCACTCTAGCCTGAAGCAACAGTGTGAGACTTTGTCAAAAAAAAAAGAGAGCAATCACTTCCTCCCAGAGTAATTTGATTCAGCATCCAAACCAGCTGAACTTATTTAAGAAAAAAAATCCCAGATGAATGTCTGATAATCAATGCCAGGCTTAACTATTTTGTAGACATATTCCAATCATCTCAGGATAAGCAGTTTCTCCACCAACTCAAAATAAACAAACCCCTCCCCTTTTTTTATTTTTACCTTGGATTTAAAATGTAGTTTATTTTTAAAAAACTAATCTTATCTGGACTGTGCTAGTTGAAAAAGAAACCTGTCCATATCAAGGCAAGTAGAGCTAGAGCGCTGTTGGGGTCTAAGCAGGACTATGCTTGGGAAAACACCAGGGAAGGACCAGTGGAACTGTGGAACTGCGGAAAGCTAGAGGTTTCAACAACTGCATGGTAAGATTAAGGAGTATTTCTATTTTATCAGGGCCCTATATCTTTTTTAGGACACTGGTCTATTTTTCACCTTTAACACAGAAAAAATATTACACCTGCCTTTAGACAGCAAGCAGGGAAGCTGAGTAGTGGCCTGTTTTCCTCTTCCCAAGTAGTGGAAGAAAAAGCCCAAGGAATAACCTAGGTAAATAAAGGGAAACTTTTATGTAAGCAAAATAAACTCCCACAATGCCAGACTGCATTGCAGTGGTAAGCAACCTCTTAGACCCAAGATCACAAGATGCTGACCTTCCTTCTTCAGAGCCATGTAGTGTAATGACTGTGGGCCCAAGATTTATCAGAAAGGCAATAAACAAATCCAATATGTAAGTAGATTTTGAATCTTCTTTCTAGCCAAATGCTTTCATAAATGCCTCCTTTAAGATTAAAAATATTTATACTGGGTGGCACCTGTGGCTCAAATGAGTAGGGCACCGGCCCCATATGCCGGAGGTGGCATATTCAAACCCAGCCCCGGCCAAAAACTGCAAAAAACACAAAAAATCATTTATACTGGGGTCATGCACTCACATTTTATTTTAGTTCATTGTTTCCCAAACTTCAGTTATCCAAGTACCACTTCAGAATTCATACCTTATCTTCATCTCACCTACTATCAGTTTTTCACCTTACATTTTCTCCTGTGTATTTTTAGCAATATCTGTGAAATCAGTTTTGAGGTACTGTTTTTCCTCTTAATTTTAGATAAATCAACTTTCTTCTTTCATTCAAATATGTTTTTTTAAATGATCAACTATTTATCACATTATCTTGCATGTGTGACAGTATTAATGTTTAGGAAATACTACCTCGGTACATATTACTTTATTTAAAGTGCTAAGAGCTGTGGGAAAGGGTAGTGGTTAATTTGGGAAGAAAGCTACACTAATTGTGATACACAGGCTGGGGGCAGAATGAATGGAAAAGAGAAAGGACTTTACAAAGCCATAGGTTAGCAGGAAGGCACTTGGAAGACAGCATGAAGGGAAGGAAAAAGAGTACCAAGGGTAGCCAAAATTTATTTTGCCATTTTGCTGTCCCCCCCTCCACCTACTGGCAGTCTTTGATAATCCTGTTATGGGTGCTTACACTGCGCAGGCTCCTCAAGATTACACTCACATCTAAGAACAGAACTCCCAATACATGCTAAAGTATGTCAATCCCCAACATTTGTGTAGCACCATACAGTTCAATTAGGTAGATATAACCTCCATTTTACAGACGAGAAAATAAAGCTCACTTTCTCAACATTACACTCCTAGTATTTGACAGTACTGGTACTTAAACATATGTTTCTTGTATCTCTATATCACTGTGCTACATCAGTCTCCCCAAACCAACAAGAGGCAAGAAACTAGTGATACAAAAACTATCTAGCTGTTCATTTTGAAATAAAATAACAGGTTACATTTTATTTAAGAGGCAGTACACTGTGGTAATTAAAAGGTCAGACTCTGGAGCCAGGCTGCCTGGGTTCTAATCCTGGCTCTGCCATGTACCAGCCATGTAATTGCGGGCAAGCTTTGCCTTTCGATTTCTACACCTGTAAATTACAGCTACTAAAAGTACCTATCTCATAGGGTTGTTTTAAAGATGCCCATAGTATCTACCTCACAAGATCATTTAAAACACCCAAAAACATAGTCTTGTAATATACTAAAAGTGCTACAGTAAGGATTTGCTACGCCATCCTTAGTACTTACTGATTACCCTCCGCGGACCAGGCATTTTATACCCATTACCTCATTTAACCCTTGCAAAACCCTGTGAGGGTTTTATTGTTATTTTATTGTTAGTTCCATTTTACCTTTGAGGAAATTCAAGCTCTGAAAATAAGTAATTGGTTCAATCCCTAAACTAGTAAGCCGCAAAGTAGGGATTTAAACTCAGGTGTAACCCTAATAACTCTCAAGTTATCCAGACTTCTTATTCAAACACATTGAAAGGAAGGGGCTTCTTTCATACATCAATGAAACATACACTTAGATTTTAATGAGTCACACACACTAAAAAACACAAACAAAACTAAACAGATGTAATGGTTCTCAACACAGAAAATGCCCAAACGTCCCATTAACTTAGGAGATAATCACAGGTGTCAGATTCAAATACTGAACCTTAATATACCAGATTGTAGGTACTGTAAGGTATTGCCTAACTCCCTACAATCATAGTATATGAACAAATACTAGTAATATGTTAAGTGATTTAAAGTTTTAAAAAGTGGCTGTTCCATCTGTCAGCTGAGATTCTAACATCTCCAGTAGAGTGGCTGACACTTCAGCTCTGGGCGGGGCTTTGCCTTAGCCGAACAGACATAAGAGGCGCTGGTTCTCAAGCTCTCTACCTGCTCCAGGTGGATGATCCAGAGAACTAAGCCGCTGGAGAAAAATCTAAAGCTGCTTTCACTAACAGAGGCATTCCAGCTTGGGCTCAGCCTTCTCTTTCGGAGATCTCTTACGCTTGCTCAGGTCTGCCTTTTGCACCCTGTTCCCAAAGTGCCATTAAGAGGGGGCCCTAGAGGTTTCTGTGAACCAACGCAGACAAATCTCTGGGCTCAGCGCTTATTTCACACAACGCAAAGCAAGCCACTGGTTCAAGTCTCTCCTTTACTATCAGAAATGGGAAATGGCACCTCCACGCGTTCTCGGGCCACCAATCCAGCCTTGGTGGATCACAGTATTTCTGACATGTGGGCACCAGGGAATCCCACCACCAGCCGCTGGCAAGTCAGGGTGGCTGGCCCTACCCCTCGTATCCCCATTCCCGGACTGCCCCACAGCCGAGGCAGGCCAGCCGAAGGGTAACCGCCGCCCGCGCGGCCCCACGGACCCCTGAAGTCTAAGTGGACCGGGTCTCCTCATGTCCCCCCCTTCTGAGCTCCGTGGCCCCAAAGACACGAAGCTCCCACCCAACGGCACATGCTTGATTTCTACCCGGGGGTAAGTCGGTAGTCCCGGGGGCGTGGGCCATGGGTGTGGCGCGGAGAGCTAGGGGAGCTGCCGGCAGGGGTTCGAGAGCCCCTAAGGCAGGAAAAGAGGGAGGGGAGGAGCTGGGGAGTACCTGTCCAGCCGGGACCCACAGCTCCAAGTGACGCGCCCTGCAGTGCATTGTGGGGCCTGGGCGTGGCCTTTGGCAGGGCTTCCCAGCGTTCAACGTGGCTGGCGGCCGCGGTATCAAACGCCACCCCCGCTCCCTCAGCTCGCCCAGGCCAATCAGGTACTGTGGAAAGAACACGCAGACCCGCCTCCTCTCAGGACCCGCCTTAGTCCCGCCCCCTCCAGGAGATTGGCAGCTTCTTACGCAAGTTCCCGGGGAGAAGGCTCGGAAATAAGGCTAATCTCTCTCACCTGCGGCTGGGTATCTGGCGTCAGTTTGTCACTTACACGCGGCCCAGGAGCAAACATTTATCAAAGGGTTGAGAGAAGAGCCCCAACTAGGAGAGCAAGGAAAGGACTTGCCCCTATCTACCACCACACACAAGAAGAAAATTAATCGTGGCAGGGAAGGCCCAGATGCTAGACCATGGCCACCTTCCAGCATTCGCATAGGTTGGGCATTATTAGACGTGCATTTACTGACTGTTTACCATGTGCCAAGCGCCTTGTTAGGCATTGGGTCATGGGAGTGAACATAATAGTTGATGGAATTTAAAGTGTAATAGGAGCTAGAGATATTAAAGCATAAATCAGTACCTAATTATACATTGTGATCAGTACTATGAAGGAAAATTAGTGGGTGCAATGATAATTTAATTTTGAACTGTCAAAGAAAACATCTCTAAATAAGTGCCTTTTAGGCTCCAGGCATGTTAAAGAGCCTTAAAGAATGTTCTGGGCTAAGGGAACATTATGTATGAGGTTGTTGGGGGCATGAAAGAACTTTATGTGTGTTCTAGGAACTAAAAGGAAGTGTGGCTGGAATGTAGTGAGCAAAAAGGAACTTGGGCTGAGATGTGGCAAAGGCCAGACCATGTTGGCTTTTCTTGTCCACTTTATAGATTTCAGACTGTATTTTGGAAGATAGCCTAAGGCCAGTGGGCAGCGAATAAAGACTGTTAAGTAGGGTCTGATTTACATAAGAGCTCACTCAGGCTATCTGTGGGGAATAGATTGGAAAAGGGCAAAAAGGGTTGCTGAGAGGCCAGTTTGGAGGCAGCTGCATTATCCAAGGCCAGAAATGATGGTGGCTTGAACTAGGGTAATGGCAGTAGAGAGAAAAAGAGGTGGATAATTTCAAAATATATATAACTTGAAGGCAGAATACAAAGGACTTACTGGATTGATTTGCCAAGAAAGGTCAATAAAAAAGGAGTATTAAGAATTTCTCCATAAGTAACTACATAGATTAAGAAGATATTTGGGAACATAAAAGGAGCAAATGGTTTGAAATATGTTAAATTTGAGATGCTTAGAAATGAAGGTGTCAAGCAGATTTGGATATACAAGTCTAGAATTTAGAAGAAAGATCTGGTTTAATAATAAAAACTTGGTGGTTGTTGGAATAAGTTAATGTATCATTTCAACAGGAATTTATTCATATGTTCACCAAGAGAGGTATATGTAAGAATACATAGGATGAATAAATTTTACAATATTCACAGAATACTACAGAAGAAAAAGAATAAAAATCTACAACTGCATGCAAAGCATGGATGACTCACAATCACAATATTGAGTGAAATAAGTCAGACACAAAACATGCATACTATGTGATTATGCTTACATATGGTTCAAAAACAAAAATAATATAAGGTAATAGTGATACAGGACATTTGGCACGGGGAGGAGCTGAGCCTCCACCTTGGCGGTGTTGGTGCGGCGGTTGCCTGCTGAGGAACCAGCAGGCTGGATGATAGGCAAGGAGGGGATCCTCTGACCCCTCTGGAGGCTCCAATAGCCAAACAGGTAGGACAACTGCCCGGAAACACTGGCCCTTGGTGTCTCCTTCACTTTACACTTAGGACTAAATACGGAACACCTATTTCCTATGCCTAGGTCAATTTCATGTGAATTTCCTAGGCCTCAATTCCATGAATGGACTGTGTCCATTCATTAATACGTTCATTCACCTTGCCCCAGCGGAAGGGACTGTGTTCATTCATTTCCTGGCCAGGTAACCCATACACCTATATATACCCCGAGACTAAGAACCTAAACGCTGAGATGGGGAAAGACCAGGATAGAAATGGAGAGATTCTCTCCCCACTTGAGTTCTCTCTCTCTACCAGGAGCTTTAGCATTTTTTGTATTCTTTTCTGTAAATAAATTCTGTCTTACCACTGATCTGTGGTCCGCGGATTTATTCTTCAAATCATGGAGACAAGAACCTGAAATTCCGGCATCAATAGAAGTCAGGATACTGCTTACCTGTAGGTATTTGTATTTGAAATGAGAAGTAGGGGGTTTCTGGAGTTCTAATAATATTATTCTTGATCCGAGTGTTGGTTACATGGTATATTCAATTAATAAAACTTAATTGAATTGCATAAACTTATGATTTATGCAATTTTTCATTATGTATTTTATTCAATATAAATTTTACATTTTAAGGGTCACCCAATCATAAATAAGTAACTGATGCCAGACTAAACATCCTACTAGAAACAATATAAAACTGTACCAAATGTATGAAATAAATGTTTCTAGGCATTGGGATTTTGGAAAGAAGGAAAAGATGAGCCCCCAAACTTCTTGAGATTTCTTCCTAGAGATATTTACTTAAGCACAAAATAAAAGAAGACAAGCATAGTATGTATACAATGCTCTTGCTTAAATGAGGACACAAAAATTGTAATTAAGAGAGTTTGAGAACTACTAATATTTTGGGGGTAGTGTGCCAGAGAAAGAGTTCCAGAAATATACATTAAGGGCTCCCTTGACTCTTTGGAGTAGGTTTACTTGACTTTATGAGCCTTGTAGATAATAGTTACTGGGGAAATTTAAGCTGAACAACTACCAGAGCTTTAACAAAAATCTTGGAAACCTGTAAGTTGTAACTGATTGGAATGGGGGAAATCTTACTGAAAACCTGGAACATTTGGTAGAAAGACCCCAGAAAGGTCAGACTTTACAAATAATGTTAAATTTGCCTGATCGGAAAGACCATTCTAGACCTACCCAAACAAAGCTGAATAAAAGTGATCTGCAAGTCAATTAACTGCTTGTTTGAATGAAACTTAGCAATCTTTAAAGAAAGACAACAAAATCCAGGTGCGCAACCATCTAATAGCTACAATGCCTACTATCTGATCAAAAATTATTATACACATGGAGAAGCACAAAATATGAACCACAAGCAGGAGAAAAACAAGTCAGTAGAAACAGACCCAGAATTGAAAAAAATAATGAAATTAGACTTTGAAGGAGATATGAACTTTAAAGCAGCTATTATAAATACACCCAAGAACTTAAAAGCAACATAAATGCAATGCAAGACATGGAAACCATGGAAAGAACCAAATCAAACTTGTAAAGCAGAAAAATACAATATCCGAAATGGACATTCTGCTATATAAGCTTAACATTAGATAAAACATTGCTGAAGAAAAGATCAGCTAAGAAACAATACAAAAATTTTAAAGGACAGAGGAAAAAAGCTCAAAATAAGCAGGGCTTAACACTTATGTAATTGGAGTCCCAGAAAGAGAAGAGAGGGAAAAACTATTTGGAGCAATAATGACCAAAGTTTTTCTAAATTTGATGAAAAATATGAACACACAGATTCAAGAAATTAAACTAACCTCAAACAGACAAACACAAGGAAAGACACAGCAAGGCACGTTACACTCAAACTTCTGAAAACGAATAATATAAAAGCAAATATTAGAAATAACCAGAGAAACACTCACATTTCATAGCAGAAAGAATGCAAGCCAGAATATAACGTAATGAAAATTTTAAAGTCTTATCAACCTCAAATTCTATACCTAGCAAAATTCTTTCAAAAATTGAAATGATGACATTACCAGGTAAACAAAAGATGAGAGAATTTGTTTTTAGCATACCTGATTTATAATGAATGTTAAAGAAAGTTCTTCATATTAAATGAAATGATTCCAGATGGATATTCAAATTCACACAAAAGGGGGGGAAAGTACCAAAATGGTGAAGATGTAAATTACTATAAATTTTTTCTACGTTTTAACATTTCTCTAGTATAATTATTTAAAGCAAAAATATTAACAAATGAAGTTTATAACAAATAAAGTAAAACATATGTTAATAATGCTATAAAGGAAGGGGGAATAGGTATATACCCTTGCCTGGTTTTTCCCCCTTACATGAAATAGTATAATTGCCTTTGAAGGTAGAATGTGATAAGTCAAAGAGGAATGACTAAAAGGAAGAAAAGGTGCCTATAAACTAATAGAGAGATTAAAGTTAGAATTCTACTTTATAAAATAATCCAAAGGAGGCCAAAAAAAAGGGAAAATGGAACAAAGAATAAATCAGGCAAATAAAAAACAACCAACACAACAGATTTAAATTCAACTATAGTGATAATTATATTAAATGTAAATAGTCTGAACCCTGAGATTAAAGGCAAAAATTATCTTATTAGATGTTTTTAAAAAGGCAAGACTCGGCCGTAGGCTATCTACAAGAAGCCCACTTTGGAGATAAAGACAGATGGGTTTAAAGAAAAAGGATAGGAAAAGAAAAACCTAATCATTAATCAAAAAAAAAAAAAAGGTGAAGTGGATACTAGTATCAGACAAAGTGAACTTTGTGTTGTCAGAACAAGAAATATCAAGCATAAAGAGAGATGTTTCATAATAATAAAAATATTTTTCCAGGCGGTACCTGTGGCTCAAGGAGTAGGGCGCTGGCCCCATATACCAGGGGTGGTAGGTTCGAACTCAGCCCCCGTCAAAACTGCAAAAAAAAAAAACAAAAAACAAAAAACGGTATAATGAGCAGGTGTAGGGGCTCAACACTTGTAATTTTACCACTTTGGGAGGTCAAAGCAGAAGAATTGCTTGAGGTCAGCCTTGACAATAATGAGAGTGGTCTTGTCAAGAAATTTAAAAATTAGCTAGTGTGGTGGTATGCACCTGTAGTCCCAGCTAGTTGGAAGGCTGAGGCAGGGGGATCTCTTGAGCCCAGAAGTTGGAGGCTACAGTGAGCTACGGTAATGCTACTATACTCTAGCCAAGGCAACAGAGTGAGATCCTGTCTCAAAAAACAAAAAAGTATAACAAATAAATATGCATCTAATAATAGAGTTTCAAAGTCCATGAAGCAAAAACTGATCAAAATATAAGGAGAATTAGGTTCACAATTATACTTGGGAGATTTCTACACTCTTTTCTTTGTAAGTTGTAGAACAACTACCAGCAAATATCAGTGAGAATATAGAAAATAAGAATAATGCTATAAAGCAAACAGAACACAATGACATTTATAGAACATTTCACCAAACAAGTAGAACATTCTTTTCAAGTGCACGTAGAATACTCACCAAAATAGACCATGTTTTGAACCACAAAAATATATTTTTTAAATTGATGTGGCTGGGCACAGAGGCTTGTGCCTATACTCCTAGCACTTACAGAGGCCAAGGCAGAAGGATTGTTCGAGGCCAGGAGTTTGAGACCAGCCTGGACAACATGGCAAGATCCTGTCTCTAAAAAAAGTTTAAATATTATCCAGGTGTGCCTGTAATCCTAGCTACTCAGGAGGCGGAGAGAAGGCGATCACTTGCACTCAGGGGCTTTAGGTTACAGTGAGCTATGATTGCTCCAGGGCACTCCAGCCTGTCTCCAGAATAATAATAATGTGAGGTAAAAAAGCCAGGCACTAAAAACTACATTCCATATTTTCACTTATATAAAGTTCTACACAAGTAAAACTAATCTTTCATGAAAAGAAATCATAAAATTGTTGCCTCTAGTGGTTGGCTTGACTATAAAGGAGCATGAAGCAACTTTTGGGGGTAACAATAATGTTCTTTATCTTGATAGGGGGTTGGGCTGCACAGGTACGTGCATTTTTTAAGAACTCCTCAAATTATACACTTAAGATTTTTGCATTTCATTGTAAACAGAAAAAATGGCATATAAATACTGAACTCTAATCAGCAATTTCGAAACTACTTTCTATAGTTTTCTAAGCTTAAGCAGACAAGTAAGTACATTGAGGAAATGGGAGCCCTGTTTCTCATGTTAAAAAAGGGAATGAAGAATAGGGGAGTCACCTAAAAATACAGCTATAAATGCCATTTCCACTAAAAAGAACCAGAAATCTTTGGGGGAAAATGTCGATCTCAGAAAGTAACAATATGACTCTGGACTTTCTGGTGTCAGAAGGCAAGGAGATGCCAAAGAATGATAAGGCTATATCAAAAGGCCAGCCAGCTTGAAAGAGATTTCACTCATCCAATCTTGGACAGTATTAGCCTCTAAGTCAGTGATTTTCAACCAGTGTGCCATGGAAGGATCTTAGGTGTGCTGTGAAAAATTTTAAACATCATTTATTAAATTATTTTCAAAAGAAGTTGAAAGAACAGTAAGTATATTCTTTTTTTTATTTTGATCAACATAATTTTAGTGTGTCATGAAATTTTAACTATAGGTTCAAGTGTGCAGTGAGATAAAAAAAACTTGAAAAACACTGCTCTAACTAAATAATGATTATAATGTTTTCTAACTCCCTGAATTGAATAGGCTCCACAGCCAACTTCTAGCATTCTTCAGAAATCTGGTGGGCCTCTCATCCTGAGGGGAAATTAGAGGAGGGGAGGTAGTGAGGTGAATGACAGCTGATGAAGTTTTCCTGAGGGATATAATTGATGCTGCTATGGACTGAATGTTTGTATCCTCCCCAAATTTACATGTTGAAGTCCTAATCCCCAATGTGATGTTATTTAGAGGTGGTACCTTTGGGAGGTAATTAGGGTTAGACTAGATCTTGAGGGGAGGTGCCCCACGGGAGGATTAATGATTTATAAAAAGAGGAAAGGACGTGATATCTATCTCTCTTTCTCTCTCTCTCTCCAGAGCCTGACCCTCTGTCATTTAAGCCCTCCAGCCTATGATGTCTTGTTATAGCATCCCGAGTTGACAGAGAAACCCTCCCTTACCATCCATTCTTAGATGTTCGTCATCTGCAATTATCAATTCTGCTGACCTCAGTGTCTCACCTCATGGCATGATCCATGCTGCTGCCCCAAGGAAGCTGAGTCCCGATCATCGCACCCTCTCAGGCCACATTTTCTGGTCCTATTTTTTATAGTTCCAGTGGTAGCAACAAGTACCTTTCAGTGGATCACTGGGGTTCCACACATAGTGCTCTGGTCCACTGTGGAGGGCAGCCCTCCCTCTTCCTGCTAGTCAATAACCCCTGCTGAGACAGGGATCCTCTTCTCGCTCAGTCCCTGGACACAGCCATCCAAAAATGCTTAGGCATGAACTATAGCTCATAATCCAATGGGACTCTTGTTGAGTTCCCCAGTGAAAGTGTGCCATTTCTGGAGACTAGGAGCTCAAACCCCTCAGAACCCATAGTTGTAGAGACAAGAAGTACTAAGTCCCTAGCAGGTCACTGGGAGTTCTACTAAGAGATGCCACTGTGCTTCCAGTCCTTGACCCCAGTTCTATGTATTGT
>CAUYRH010002251.1:0-41439 GCA_963574655.1 Perodicticus potto
GAACTGCCAGAACAATTCTTGACTATTTTAATGAGACTTAGCACCCCAGTCCTGATGTCAAAGTGAAGCTTTTTCTAAAGAGTCCATGTGGTGTCGCAGCAAAGAACTTATTCTAGCCATATTGTCAGTATAAAAAAAAATTCTTATAACCTAAGCAATGACCTCAAATTTACTTAGGGAATGTGGTAAACTTGGCCCTATTTTCATTGACTGACCAATTAGGGATTGTGTGAAAGATGCCTTTGTGATGCCCTTCATTTCTAGAGGAGACGCCTATTCTCTTTTTATCTGTAGCTCGATGGATGTGTTTCTACAAACATACTCTGTGATAGTAAATATTACAAATTCCTCACATATGCAATATTTACCTAGAATACAGATGAATTAAATTTGGAGAACTTGAGCCTATTTCCTTCGTGTCCATTTTGTTTTCTCTACACCATCGGGCTTTCTGTGTGCACTTATGACTTATCGTATTTTGAGGCTTCATTGTGCAGGTTTGCAGTCTACACTGTCTCTGGTTTGCTTCAGGATGGTAGATTGGCTACAATGTGTACTGAGATGCTTCAGTCTTGTAACTTAGTCTTCATTACAGGACTCAAAGCAGTACAGTCTCAAATCTGCAGTTTAAAGTATGAGGAACTATAAGCTTTTTTTTTTTTTTGAGAGAGAGAGAGAGATTCACTTTATGGCTGTCAGTAGAGTATTATGGCATCCCAGCTCATAGCAACCTCAAATTCTTGGGCTCAGGTGATTCTCTTGCCTCAGTGTCCCAAGTAGCTGGGACTACAGCACCCGCCACAATGCCTGGCTACTTTTTGTTGTTGTTGGGGCAGTTGCCATTGTTGTTTAGCTGCCCCGGGCGGGGTTAGAACTCGCCAATTTCAGTGTATGTGGCTGGCACCACAACCACTGTGCTACGGGCACTGAGCCAAGAGACCATAGATTTAATATTGAGAAACTTTGGTGGGAATATCCTACCTGTCCTACAGAATTAAAATTGTTGCCATTTTAACTAAGTCTTTTATTTCCTGGTGGAGTTTTAAACAAAGTTTCTGGAAACTCCCCACGTCTGCAAATTCCCAATGGGAAGACAGTTGCTCATGGTACCATTGTTACGTTGTTAAAATGAATTCTTTCTAGCTATAACTGAATTAGAGGCACTCCTTTCACTCCCTCTTGAACAACAATTTTTGTTTATCATTTTCAAGTAACATACCTACATCGTAACTCTAGCAACTTAAGCTGAAAAAGCACGGGGTCACACAAATAACACATGGGGACACTAGAGAATGAGCCTGGAAACACAGAGAAAGTTGAGTTGCTGAGTTCAAGGTTAGAACCGTCTATTGGCATCATCACACTATTCCCAATGTGACCCTGTGGGACCCTAGATCTCTAACTCTCTCTGCATCTTTTTTTTCTCCTCATCAGAAATCTTTGGCTGAAACATCTGATTACAAAACCTTAGGCCACATGACCTGGCCCCATAAGATCAATTGAACTTCCATCAGATTTCACAGTTAGAAGAGGTCCTGGCTTCTATCTTTCTGTACTTCACATAAAAGTAAAAGGTAAAAAAAAAAAAGAGAGAATTTTAAATAAATAAATACAGCTATAGTGGCAAAGCCAGCATTGGAAACCTACTAGTATGGTTCAGAACCAATATCCTAAACACGAGACCATATATATTCCTTTCCTGGTAGTGAATTCTCTATCTCTAGAATATTCAAATAGATGTTGTAAAACTGTTTGGTGGAGTTCAAGCATTAAGTAAGCAGGAATACTCACAAATACAAGTTTATTGTATCAAAACTCAGAAATGAAATTCAGATTCTAAAGTCCCAATTTAGTAGTCTGTGATTCAGTAAATTTGGAGCATTGCCCAGGAATCTGTGTGTGTGTTTTTTTAATAAACCTCTTTCAGTTCATTCAGGGAGTATATCTATGGAACTTAGTCTAAGGACTAAAAACCCATAGGTTTTTCCACCCTAAGTGTTGCCACAATTTTCAGTACCTGCCTTTACCCTCGATTCATGGTGAGGCTCCTCGGCCAACAGCAGGACACTGAGGGAAGTCACGACTAAAAAAGAAAATTGGTACTGTGTCTTCCATTTATTTCATATCATCCATGTGGTCCAGGATTTCAGAGTTGTTCTTTGTCTTTATGTTTTTTTATGAGGCAAGAAACAGGCTTAAATTGCTATCTTAATATGTTCACTGGTTTACTACTTTGGTGTTTTAAAACACAATAAAACAAAACAAAATCCGTCCCAAAAGTAAGAACAGAGGAGAGAGAAAGTGCTTTGTGGGCCCACAAATAAGAAGCTTAAATAATTACAGATGGAATTGCACTATCAACAAGAATCTACAATGAGATAAGCCATGGCACCAACATTTAACTGCTCTCTGGAGTCTTGAAAGCTTCCCAGATGACATCAGAAGGTAAAGTTTCTTTCTTTCTTTCTTTCTTTCTTTCTTTCTTTCTTTCTTTCTTTCTTTCTTTCTTTCTTTCTTTCTTTCTTTTTTTTATTAAATAATAGCTGTGTACATTAATGAATTTATAGGGTACATTGTGCTGGTTTTATATACAATTTGAGATACTTACAACAAACTGGTTAACATAGCCTTCACAGCACTTTCATAATTATTGCATTAAGACATTTATACTCTGCCCTTAGTAGATTTTACATATACCCTTGCAAAATGCACCATAGGTGTGGTCTGACCAATTAGCCTCCCTCCACCCATCCTCCTCCCTCTCCTCCCCTCCCCCTCCTCTTTCTCCTTCATCTTGGGCTGTAGTTGGGTTATAGCTTTGTTTGGAGGTGTGGGTGATTATATATTGGTTTCATAGTACAGCTGAGTACATTGGATACTTTTTCTTCCATTTTTGAGATTCCATTCTTTACTAAGAAGAATATTTTCTAATTCCATCCATGTAAACATAAAAGTGGTAAAGTCTCCATCTTTTTAAAGGCTGCATAGTATTCCATGGTGTACATATTTCACAATTTATTAATCTATTCATGGGTTGATGGGAACTTGGACTTTTTCCATGACTTAGCAATTATGAATTGGGCTGCAATGAACATTCCGGTGCAAATATCTTTGTTACAAAGTCATTTTTGGTCTTCTGGATTTATACCTAGTAGAGGAATTGCAGGATTGAACGGCAGGACTATTTTTAGATTCCTAAGTAATCTCCAAACTTCTTTCCAAAAGGAATGTTGAAGTTTCTTTTTTTAAAGACACTCTTTTGGGGCAAGTGTGAACTGTAATGGGATTGGGTTCCTAGTGGGCAACAGTTGAATATTTCATGTGACAGAATTGTTATCCTAAAAGTAAAGTAATAAGGTAAGAGGAGGAAAGGTTGAGAGGAGGCGCCAAATCAAAAGGGACAATATATATTTAGGCTTCCTGTGTGCAGTGTATCACAGCTGATCTCAAATTTACATCAGCCAACCTGAGCAAGGTCACATAGCTACTGAGCTATGGAGCTAGGATTTGAATCTCTTTCAAAGTCCATGGTCTTTCTACCACACTAGTGATGGAGTGGTTGAGCAAGAATCAGAATTCTCTGGAGGGCTTATTAAAGTAGAGATTGCAGGGCCCCAGCCCCAGAATTTCTGATTAAATAGGTCTAGAGTAAGGCACAAGAACTTGCATTTGTAACAAATTCTCAGGTAATGCTGATGATGCTGTTCCAGAGACCACATGGTAAGAAACACCATCTCTGCCACTTGGAAAGGATTGAAAAACTGCAGCCAAAGTGTTTCTGTAGCTAAAAGGATTCTACCCCATCTGCCTTGCTCTGCAAATGTAGGTGAGTCATTGCAAACTGATGACACCAGACATAATTGTTTAACACTAGTTGAACATTTTTATTTAGTTGTCAATATTATAAAATTCAGAAAAAAAATCTTTTTCTGGAAAACAAATCAGAAGATCTAGCATGGCAAAAAGCAATTCAAACTGAGCATTAGCTTATTCTACCTGTTTTTCCTGCTATTAGTAATAGTATAATGGGTGGTACCTATTATGGCATTAAGCTCAGTTATTTTTATTTCGAAAGATTAAGAGTGTACAAATGTTTTTGTTACATGAATACATTGTAATTTTGTTATTTTTCAGTGTTCTAAGTGTTTTACCTATATTAACTGTTTAACCTTCAGGTTCTGCTATAAAGAGTGTATTAATCAGAGTAAGTTAGGTTAAGGGAACAAATAAATCCAACTATCATGGGCCAGATAGAAGAGAAGTTTGTTTCCCTCACTTGTGCTTGTAAGCTAAAACCTCATAAGCCATATTACCTTGCAAATGACTAAAACAGCACTAGCTGGGCACTGTACTAAGAACTTCATGTATATTAACTCATTGATCTTTTACAAAAAGACCATAAAGTAATATAAATGTTTCCATTTTACAGAAGTGGAAGCTAAGGTGGAAAGAAATTATGTAACTTAACCAAATTTCTACAAGGAGTAGGTACTTGAATCTAGACCACCTGATTCCAGAGTTCATATTATTTTATATTCTGCTGTTGTTGCACTATCTGTAGACATTTATGTTTGTGACTGATATAGAACAAAGACTCTTATTTACAGAAAAGGACCTTGAGTATCTCACAGGTAAAACAACTTCCCCAAAGTTGCAGAAAGTGTTAACAATAATGGTTCATGCTAGTATTCATGAGTTGTGATCCAACAATGACCTGGAAGAGGATTTTTTTTATTTGCTATCATTGTAACAAAATGGCAAGGAAGTTAAATAAACATTAATAAGATCCACTCATTGTTATTATCTAAAATTGATCACAAATAACTACTCCAGTTATTCTCCTCAGCTGTACATTGAAGTGTCTTGTTGAGAACTTTGGAAAAATATGGTGCTCAGGCCCCACCCCAGGTCAATTAAGTCAGAATCATTGAGGACTGGGCCTGCCTTTTTTAATTTCATGTATACCATTTGATTTTAATGTGCAATAAGAATGGAGAAATGCTGGATTACAATGGCAGGATATGCAGATTAGATGCAATGGCTGGTAATTAGGCAGTGATGTTATCTTCTTCTGAGGTTATAGAAGTTCCTGTAAAGACATCTGGTTCTATGTTCAATGCCAACTACATCCCTATAGCCAAATGCAATAATTACTTGTTACTGATGTGTGTCCATGAATAATTGAAGAGTCCTGCTTAGCTCTCACTGCCAATTAACTGCTGCGACTAAAGGGACCTGGGCTCCTCCTCTGTCAAATAAACAGACGTAATGGGATGAATGGTGTGGGGTTTTATTGGTTAATTTCTACATTTACTATTCTTGTCCCTTGTCACCATCTAATCTGACATTCTTTTTTTTTTGCTCACATGTGATTGGCTTATATAGCAACACAGCAGAAAGTGTAATTTGAGAATCTCTCCAGTCCCCAGACCAACTTTTCACCTCATGACAATAATTGTGTGATTGGTCTTTGTCAGCTCAATAGGAAAAAAAATTAGAAAATTTGGCACACTCAAATTCACCTAGACTAGTAGTTTCAAGTCCTATTTCAAGTCATAGCTTTACAGAGGTAAAGTAATTAGAATCATCTAAGCAATACTTTGGCAGCAAAACAACATTAATTTGAAGAAGCATTTTTAGAGCACTTTCTTCCTCTGTTGTAATGTTTATCACACTGTATCCAAGTTATCCTTATTAAGTCTGCCTTTTCTGTGAGAATTTAGGTTCTATAAGTACAAGAGTATTGTCTTATCTTCCTCATTGTATCTAAGACCTAGGCACTAAATAAACCTTTTCTTGACTTATGCTTAATGAAATGAATAAATATATGAGTTATGCATTAAAGGTAGAAACAAAGATAAGGCATGATTTCTGTCATCTAAGAACCTAGAAGTAAAGAAATAGAAATGCATTTAATAATTACAATTCAGTATGAGATGGGCTATAATCAAGGTAGGTACAAAGAAGGAAAGAATTCATGTGTGTTAGCAATCCATGGATCGAATCCACACTAGGGTGTGAATAGCCAGACAAGTTACAATTCCTTGGATGCACTCGGTTTCATTGGTTTGAATTTGGGATAGTATAAGTCATTTTTATGATGGTGAAATGAAATTATAAAAAACTGATATCTAAAATACAAAAGGACAATGAACAAATGAACTCATGTGTCAAATTGATGGCCAACAAAGAAGATTTGTGGGAAATGATTTTAAAACTCAGCAGTTTGGATGTGCACGTTTAGTTGTATACACTGGAGATAATCTCCCAGCTTTCCCCTTTATTCCGTGTGCATTAGGGTTGTGGGTTAGTCGCCAATTTACTGATACTTGCCTGTATCAGACCATGAGGTAGTCTGCTCCCACCCTGACTTGTGCTTGGTGTGTGACTTGCTCTATTCATTTTCTAGGGCTGCTGTAACTGAGGACCACAAACTAGGGGATTTAAACAACAGAAATGTAGCGTCTCACCATTCTGGAGACTAGAAGTTTGAGATGAAGGTGTCAGCAGGACTACACTTTCTCATGTACTAAGGGAAGGATTCGTTCCAGGCTTCTCTACTTGCTTTGGCCATTGCTTGGCTGATGGTAGCAAACTCTAATCTCAACATGGCATTCTCCCAGCCATATGGGATTAGGGGACCTCCCTACTCCAGTATGATTGCATGTTAACTAATTACCTATGCCATGACCTTAATTCCAAAAAAAGTCACATTCCGAGGTGCTGGAGGGTTAGGGCTTCAACATAAGAATTTTGAGAAGGGGGCATAATTCAACCCATAAAACTTTATTTAAGCAATGAGATAATAGCAAATATGGTGAAAGAGGCTTAAACAGTGCTTGTACTTTGGGACACGTGTTTTCTTGTTGCCTTTAGAAATCTGTCACCATCACCATGTGAACTCATTTGGACTAGCCGGCTGGATAATGAGAGGCAAATGGCTCATTGCCTCCTGACAAGTTGACAGTCAGCCAACCTTCATAAGCAGAGAAACTTAGCTGATTGGCAGCTGACCTTAGTGAGAGAGTCTAATGGAAACTCACTAAGCCAAATTCACATCATACTGTGAACTAAATACGCCTACTGCTTTAAGCCATAAAGTTTTAAGGGATTTCTTCTTTTTGTTTTGTCATACAGCAATAGATAATTTATTGCGTGTTAGCAAAGGCCACAGAGGGGGGTTATTTACAACTCTAATTTTTTTTTCTATAATTTTTTGGGTGAATAGTTGGCTGTTACCAAAATGAAAACTTGGTGTGGTAAATTAAGTGACTATATAGATGTGTTTTCTTTCATTTCAGTGTTTCTAAAGAACCTTCCTGGAGTGAACACGGGTTTTAAAAATAAAAGTATGAAAAAAAAGTTTTCTTAATACAGTGCCGAGATCTGTTGCTTAAAAAAAAAGAAGGAAAAAGAGAGCCGTCTTTCTCAAAACTATTATTTCTTTTTGTACTCTCAAAAGCTGTCATTTAAGAAATCACCATTTGTCCTTTATTTATAAATGAGCAAATCCTTAATTCAGCAACTTTACTTAACATCTACAGTTGAACCTCCATAGTTGACTACCTCCCTAGATTGACCCCCTCCTTAAATTGACCTGATTTTCATAGACCAAACATGTTCCACACATACCTGTCAGTACACTAGGCTTAGCTCCTTATATTGACCACCTCTGTATGTTGACCATTTTGGTATAGTCTGCTGGATGGTCAACTTAAAGAGGTTCTACTGTATATAACAGATCCTGTATATACTACTAGTTATACATCAGAGTTAAATGTCTTTTTACTAGAAAAAGACTCATAATTTCAGAGCATAAAGGGCCCCAAACATCATTTACTCTAAGCTCTTACCAGAGAAAGATACCTTCTGTATCATTCCCAACAAGCAGACTTTCCTCCTCTGATTAATTTATGATGAAAGGCTACCTACCTCATGAGGAAGCTTAGTACTTCTTATTAGAAAGAATTTTCTTCTTTTTACCTCAAATCTGCCTCTTCATAACATACTCTCACTGCCCTATTCTCTTCAAGGTTCTATCTTCCCACTGCTTTGCTGCCACTTGAAAAACAGCTGTTTCCTCGTCCTATGACAGTCAGTCCCTTGACTATTGGAAGGCAGAAATAAAATCCATCTTAGGTATTTTCTTAACTGTAATTATACATATCCTAACCAGCTTAATAATTTTGTAATATATCTACTATAAGAAGAAAAGTTATCCAGAGAGTTTCCCACCATTCCTAGTAATTTTCTAAATCAAATGGAGAATAAAAAAGAATGATTTGGGGAAAAATAGAAGTAACTATAGGCAGAAATATAATGAAATAATGTGGAACGTTACTGCTACTTTTGCTCTGTCTGGGAAAATAGCAGTGAGGTGCTCAAGAAAAATGATAATAAAATTACACTTAATTTCTTTAAAAAGAACCATGCCTTATAAATTGTCTGCAAACTTGAAGATTTTTATCCCCCACAGGTAAAACTTCACTGAACTCTCAAGGCAAGCCCATTTGAAAAGCTGTTGGAGATGGATGGTGACATGACCTTTATTCATTCTAGACTTTTCCTGGTCTTTCAATAACATGTACTTCCAGCTGGATCTCTCTAGAGAGCAGATTGGTAGGAAGATACTAATGGCATCCACCAATGAAAAGCATATTAATCATTGTCTTCCTTTGTTTCTCACTTCACCTAAATTTTGTCTAGCTGGCGAGTACTTCTGTCTTGGATATTGCTGGAAAAATGTTGCCACCCTCTTAGAGAATCAACAAAGATTATTATCCAGTGCCTACATTAAACTTAGAAAAAATGATGTCGGAAAATAACCCCACATGAAGTAAAATTACAGTGCTTCAAACAAGCCAGTGGGTTCCAGTCCTGCTTCCTCCAATTATCAACACATTCTTTTTAAGCAAGTTATGTAATTGTTTCAAGTCTCTGATTTTTCTTACACAAAACGTTGATCATGTTTAACACAGAGTTTATCCTGAGATCTGAAAGAAAGAATGTTTCCTTTTTGAGAGTGCATTCCTATTACTTGTTATCAGTCATTAAATAATAAAACAAAAATACTCGATATTGAAAGTTCAGAACCACTTCCTTAGGACATCAGAAAAGTAGTCCCCTTTAACTGACATGATGAACTTGCATTGAAGGTGTATACATATTATTTTGCTCGAAAATGGGGAGAACGGGAGAAAACTTGGTAAACGGTATGATTTAAATCTTTTCCAATGAGTGCTTGATCATTGGTCATGTGACCCCATTTTCATTTCTGGTCCTCCTTCTAACAGCTGCAGGCTTAGATAAATCTAGATCTCAGTCTCATCCACAGAATGAAAGGCTTATCCTGGATGCTAGGAAAAAGTTCTTTTAATAATCTATGAAGAATAAATCTTCTTACTCCTCTAGACTTCTTTTGATTATCCAGTCTTATATGCCTTCATTGTTATGAAGATATGACCTGTATCCTACACTGTCCTTGGGGATAACAATTCTATTCTGTTTTATATTATGTCTCTCCCACTGCCTACAGAGTCAGGATATGGGCTAAAAAGTATAAATGCTTTATAAGCCAGTATAGAATCAAATAGATTATGCTGAAGGAAAAGACTTCAGCATACTTTAAATTCTTTATCCTTCAAACTCCTTCTTGTCACTAAATGTACAACTTAGGGGGTACATCTTCATTGAAGATTTATCTATCCCTTACCCCCATCACTGTATAGTTTGCCAGTCAATTATTTATTTCCATGTCTACCAGGTTATGTGAAGAAAATAAACTCAAAAAATATTTGTTAAATGAATGAATGAATGAGAAGAATGACGATGGTTGTTATTATAATGGTGAAGATAGGCATTTCTCTAAGTTCTCTACATGTATTCATTTTATGAACACAATAACTCTATGAGGTAGGAGCTCTTATTACCCCCCATTTTATAGATGAGAAAATCGAGATACCAAGTTTTCTTAAATAACTTACTAGGTGCTAAGATTAATTGTTGAGAATCTAAATAGATACATTGGTCTCTATAAATAGTTAATTAAACATTGTTTTATGCTGTCTCTGAATAACAAGTAAACGAGAAGTTAATGAAAAGAAAAATGGGCTCAAATTATCCATTCAACACAAATACACAATTATTACCACTTTCATCCTACTTTAGACCTGCAATCTCCACCTGTATGGAATTCTTTTTTTTCTCATTCAGTTTAATTCTAATGTGGTAGAAAGTACAATGATGTCTACATCCTAATCCCTAAAACCAATGATGTCTACATCCTAATCCCTAGAACCCGGGATACATTGTTTTACATGGGAAAAGGGACATTAAAGATCTTGAGGTGTGGAGATTAACCTGAACTGTCCAGGAAGGTCCAATGTAATCGTAAGAGACCTTATAAGAGATGGAGGCAGGTAAATGAGAGACACTTGAAGTTGCTACACAGCTGCGTTTGATTCTGAAGTAAGGGACTATGAACCAAAGAATGCTAGAGATCTCCATAGCTGGGAAAGGCAAGGCAAGGATTTTCTCCTAGATCTCAAAAGAAAACAGGTTTTCTTGACAGCTTGATTATTGCCTAGTGAAACCCAGTTCAGATTTCTGACTTTTAGAACTGTAAGTTCTATGAACTCTAAGTTCATTTGTTTTATTTTAGGTTTGGGGAAAATTGTTGCAACAGCAATAGGAAACTAATATGCTAGGTATAGTGGCCTCTGATAGCATATGCAATACTAGCCTTGAAGGGAGTTTGGTTTGATAAATTAACTCCTACTTGGTTAAGTAAAGCATACAGTCTCTTCCTGAGCAAATGGAAGATCCTTTTTAATTTTGATGGAAAAAGAAGAAAATAAATAGCCTTGGGTTTCTTCTTTGGGGGGCAGGAGACAGTCTATGTTGGGTGTTCCTAAGTCCCTGAGTCTTGTTGTTGGTTTGAGGGGCTCATTTGAATTGGTGGCATTGCAACCTTAAAGGCAAGCATTCTTGGAAATTTGAGAGAGAGAGCTGGGAACAGATATGGCATGGCTAAGTTTAAGGAAATAACCTAAGTGGGCAAGGGAGTGAATACTTCTAATATACGGGGCCCAAGGGGAAGTAAAGACCTATAATAAAATTCACTGATAAAAGGTGATGTTGGGCAGGGCTGGCTGAGCAGATAGAGCACTCTGACAGAGTCTCAGCCCTCATAACACCTGAAAGTAAGATGGTACTTCTTCATGTGAAGCAAATCTCTTGTTAAGGGAACATAAATTAATTACCTAAATGATGCACACGTGTATATGTGTGTGTGTGCTGTGTGTGTTTGAGTCCATAATGAAGAAAAAGATGATTCAGTAACTGATGATGGAACAGTGGCAGAAAAATCAATCCATTTCTGTTGCCACAGCTTATTATAGAATGTAAACTTCAGATGGATAAAAGGGTTAAATACATGACAATAATCCACACAGTCTTTTTTAAACCATTGAATTTCTGCCTATATGTGCTAGTAAAAACTTTTTACACTTAAAAAAGCCACAGAATAAATGGTGGAACAAATGACACCCTCCCTACTCACCTTATCTGGCCCCCAAAGGCTATTTTTCAACCTGAAGATAACAGAAATATGGAAAGAAAGACATTTTGATAACGTTCAGGACATCGGGGATGATACAATGACAGCTCTGATGGCTCTTCCAGAAAGGGAGCTCCAAAATCGCTTTGAAGGGTGACTAGGTGCTGGTGTCAGACCACAGCTTCCCAAGGGGAGGACTTTGAAGGCCACTGCACTGATGCTCACTCATGAGGTGTGTAGCACTTTTTCTAGGACAAATTTCTGAACTTAATTGTCAGACCCTTATAAATATGCAAAAAACATCGGCAATTCATAAAAAAGAAATAAAATTAGAATAAAAATAAATGGGAAAATAGTCTATTTCATAGGAATCCAAGAAGTGTAAGTTAAAATGAGATTTCATCTTTGGTTATCAAATAGGCAAATATTAAAAGAAATTGTGTAATACCTACAATAGCTTTCATAAACTGTTAGTGGGATATTTACTCTTATAAGTATAAAGTCTGAATTAGAAATTTTTTCTAAATAAATAATTGTAATATAAAGTAGTCTTTCTTTT
The DNA here is from genome assembly GCA_963574655.1 of Perodicticus potto. NCBI lineage: Eukaryota > Metazoa > Chordata > Mammalia > Primates > Lorisidae > Perodicticus > Perodicticus potto. The sequence continues at coordinate 12,117 of CAUYRH010002251.1, forward strand.
TTTTTTTTTGGAGACAGAGTCTCACTATGTCGCCCTCAGTAGTGTGCTGTGGTGTCACAGCTCACAGAAACTTCTAACTCTTAGACTTAAGCAATTCTCTTGTGTCAGCCCCCCAAACAGCTGGGACCACAGGTGCCCATCACAATGCCTGGCTAGTTTTTTGTAGTAGTTGTCATTGTTGTTTACCTTGCCTGGACTGGGTTTGAACCCGCCAGCTCTAGTGTATGTGGCTAGAGCTCTAGCTGCTGAGCTACAGGTGCCAAGCCACAGCATAAAGTGGTCTTATATACAAGTCTCCACCAGAGTACAAAAATCTTACAATAAGAAAACTGGAAAATACATCTAAATATTAACATGTATCAATTTCTGCAAATTCTTCCTTTTCTATGTTTTATTTTTCTTTGTGATCTCATTTTTAATTAATAAACATATACTACTTGCATCATAAGAAAATAAAAATAGAATAAATGTATTGATTCTTTTTAAAAAGGGATAATTCTGATAAGGTTGGATATATAATGGAAAAAATATGATTCTGTTAAGAAAAGATGACTATAAAAGATGCTGAGAATCACATCTTACAGTCAGTGGGAACACGTGAGAAATACAAAAAAGTTTCCAACAGATATTTAATGTGTAATAGAGAAGATTGTGTTGCTGGTGCTATGTTTAGAAGTAGAATAGTATCTTCTTTTCTTTTCTTTTCTTTCTCTTTTTGTTTTTTCTGAGACAGAGTCTCACTTGTCACCATTGGTAGAGTGCAGTGGCATCATAGTTCACAGCAACCTCAAATTCTCGGGTTCAAGTGATTCTCTTGCCTTAGCCTTCCAAGTAGCTGGGAGTACAGGTGCCCGCCACAACACCTGGCTATTTTTAGAGGTGCAGTCTCGCTCTTGTTAGGGTTGGTCTTGAACCTGTGAACTCAAGCAATTCACCCACCTAGGCCTCCCAGAGTGCTAAGATTATAGGCATGAGCCACTGTGCCCATATTTTCTTAAGATAGTGTTTCTTTCAGACATACCAGCAGAATTTTGTGTCTACCTCTCTTTTCTTTTTACTTACTCCAATTATGTGCAAAACACATAGAAGGAAATAAACGGATTCTTGATTACTTGGCTTGCGAATTCAAACTTACAATTGATAACAAATGCCACATTACCAAATAGAACTGGAGTGCTTAATTATTTCTCTAGAAGACTTTGAACTAACTGAAAAATGTACAGAGTGTTTATATGTACCTTGATTTTCATTAACCTGTGGCATTTTATGTATTGTATTGTTTTCGTTTTAAGTTATATATAGCCTTTGCTAAAATAATTGGAGAAGAAAATCATAAAGAGATAGTAGATGTAGAAAGCTGTAAATGTGACAGTTACTACAACTACCTATTGCCTCATCTTGAAAGTGATTTTGTTGTGTAGAACAAAGACACTTGGATGGATATTTAGTCAGAGGCTGCCTATGGTTTAAACTTGCTTCTTATAGCCCTTCAAAATATGAGGTATCCATATAGTTTGGAGTTGGTCTTCATAGGCTGTAGGGAAGGCCAGAATTAGGCACTATTTTGGGAGAGTTTAGCCTCACTGGGGAACTGTCTGGGAGCTTTTCTAAACTAGAGTCATTGCTAATAATCTAGTCAAATCGAGCTGCCCACTTTTATGTCTCCATTTTCCTCCTTTGTGGATTGCAACAGGTGTTGCGAATTTTATAAAACAGCTGTATCTAAGGGCCATAAACTGCCCACTCCGCCCCCTGCATAATCCTCCATCCCACCGAGCTCATCATTAGTGTTTGAAAGCCACAGTCCCTTCTAATGCATCCTTTGCTTGTGAAGAATTGCTTGGCAAAATGGGCTATGATCATGGGCACAACATATTCAATGAGATTGTCACCATCTGTTCCACCTTCCAATTACTGAAGCAAATGGAAATCAAAAGGCGATGGCATCAGAACCCCCAGATAATATTTTCTGTTCATTATGTCTTTTTGGCGGATATGGGTTTTAAAAATTCACTTCGGAACACGTTGTAGGAAGTAGCACAACTTTCTTTCTATCAGTGAGACACAATTAGAAGATTGGGATCCAGCACTGATAGAAAATTGCTCTCTGCAAGATGCACATGGGCACATTCAGCATCCTGACCTCTAACTGTGTGGCGGAGATTTCTGCTCAGCCTTGCAAAACTCACATAATGTTAGGCAGGAAGTGATTAAGCAGAAACTCCCTGAGCTGCTATTGACTGGGGAACAGTAAATAGACTGGTATAAGCAGGTGTTGTGGCATTGATGTTCTCATATTTCTGCCCAATAGGTAATAAGTATGCAGAGAGAACTGAGGCAAAAAGTGAATATTCCCCCAGAAGTGATATGTGTGTGTGCTTGTATGGGAAGAGGCATTGAAGGAGACTGTGAAGAGTGTCATGCATTGTGAAATTAATTATAATTTTAGAAGAGAATGGAGGTGCCAAAGGGTAAGTTTAAAACAACTGAGTTTAATGTATAGTTTCTAGTTTTCTCTCTTAAATTTCCATCAACTAAAGAATGGATAAAAACAAAATTGGACCATCTATGAATAGGAATGGTATTCACTAGTAAAAAGAAATGAAGTGCTGATATGTGTTAGAACATAGATGAAGCTTGAAGACATTATACTACATGAAAGAAATCAGTCACAAAAGATCATATTTAATACTATTCAATTTCTATAAAATATCTAGAGCAAATCTATAGAAACAGAAAGTAGGTTAGTGGTTTCCAGACTCTGAGGAGAGAAGAAAGTGAGAGTTGACTGCTTAATGAGCATGAGGTTTCCTTTTGGGGCAATAAAAAGTTCTGGAATGAGGTAGTGATGACAGTTACATGACAATATCATGAATGTACTTACTGCTACTGTAAGTGGTTAAAATGATTAATGTTATGTTATGGGTGTTTCCTTATTTCATTCCAATTAAAAAGAGGTAGAAATTATTTTAAAAGGTGTATTACAGGGCAGTGCCTGTGGCTCAAAGGAGTAGGAGGCCTACCCCATATGCCGGAGGTGGTGGGTTCAAGCCCAGTCCTGGCCAAAAAACTGCAAAAAAAAAAGGTGTATTACATTAGTAGTATCACATGTGAATGATGTGAATTTAAAACCAAGGGAAAGGGGTGGCTGGACATTGCATGAGTGTAGTCTACATTCCAGTGTAGTCCACCTAATGCCTTGTAGTCATGTCTTTGAAAGACGAAGGACAAATGGACTCCATTGAGTTTTTGCCATGTTTTTATTAAAAATAAATAAATAAAAACACATGACACAAATCTAAGACTAGAAGAATTATTTTCATGCAGTGCAAGAAGAGTTTATTGGAGCCAATCTAAGTAGTTTAAGGCTCTGGCTAAGCAGTTCTTGCTCTGTGTAATATATAGGCTAATATTACTCATTTCACAGGATTGAAGGAGTGGATTGAGGATTAATAAAGTACACAAGCATAATAACTCGGGCATAGTGGCTGCTTAGCAAGTATAATATTTTGCCTCCTTGCCAAGATACCTACCCTCCTGATATTCTCACCGTTAATTTCACGTGGGAACTTAAAATACAAATGTCTCTCTTACATTGAAGAAATCAACACAGAACTTACATTGGTGGTGTCCTGCTGGATTCTGGAGTAACCGTTCATCAGGTATATTGCACGTCCACCATTTGCAGCCATTCTGCAATAAGGTAAGTATTGTAATGAGGAAACTGTGAAGATGTATTACAAATAAATGAAGAAGGACTAGTACTTTGATTAAAATGTCTATGGTAAAATAGAGACTCCTAAGATCTAATTAAAATCTAAACTGAAATGAAAACTTAGCAAGAGAATAGGATCTAGATGTTCCACCTTACAACAAACATTAAATTTCAGTGGGGAAGTTAACTACTGCTCAACTTAAGTAATAAAGAGTGCAAAAGCAGAGTCAGTGGGAGAGTGAGTAACTGTCACTCTTTTCTATCTTGAGAAGAGAACTCAAACCAATGCAATCCCATTTATTAGCTATGGTTTCTATCCCCAGGTGAGTGAGGAACTTTGTATTTTCATTAGAAGATTTGAAATTGAAAGTCCATTCATGCCCAGTCCCCCTGTACAGTGAGCACACAGGACATGTGTTTCAGATTTCATATAAGAAAAATTCATTCACTCTATTTTTCTCTATAGGTTGGACTTTTTACAAAGGAAAATTGAGGATACATTTAGCGGAAATTAATGTGAGATGGTCACCATAACGAAACTAGTCTCCCATGGACTAGAAGGATATCTACTTTAAAACAAAGTCTAAACTCAAGAACACAAATATGTGTGCAAGGATACACTAATTTATGGTTAAAAAGGGCTCAGACTCTGGCTGCCTCCTCTGGAGTTCATTCTGTGAAGTGTCAGCATCAAGGTCTGAGGTGGTATCCAAAGTATGCGCTTCCTGCAGGAACCTTAACCTGGCTTTCAGTTTCTGATCCTTTGCTAAGAAGTTAAAAATACTTCATTCCTTTTCATTTATGAGTAAAGGAAAGTGCTATTCTTACTCACAATACCCTGGGCTTAAAATAACAAACACCAGGTTCCCAAAGAAAACACATCCTGAGCATCTTACATTGGGTGATGACTATCTCAGGTGTGACCAGTTAGAAAGCCCTTAGTGAACACTGAGAAATTTATGTAAAATTATCTTGTTTAGTTTTGCATTTCTCTGATTATTAAAAATGATGAGCATTTTTTCATGTGTTTGTAGGCAAATCAAAACCACTTGGAGATATCATCAAACTCTAGTAACTCTAGCCCGCATCATAAAATCCCAAAACTACAGATGTTGGCATGGATGAGGAGAGAAGGGAACACTTCTACACTGCTGGTGGGAATGCAAGCTTATATGGCCTTTTTGGAAAGGAGTTTGGAGAACACTCAAGGAACTAAAAGTGGACCTACCATTTGATCCTGAAATTCCTCTATTAGATATACACCCAGATGATCAAAAATCATTTTACAACAAAGACATTTGCACCATAATGTTCATTGCAGCCAAATTCATAATTACCAAGACATGGAAGCAGGCCAAATGCCCATTGACTCATGAATGGATTAACAAATTGTGGTTTATGTATATCATGGAATACTATGCAGCTATAGAAAAGATGGAGACTTCACGTCTTTTATGTTTACCTGCATGGAGCTGCGACATTCTTTTAGTAAAGTATCTCAGGAATGGAAAAAATCATATTCAATGTATTCCATATTACTATGAAATAAGTATCTAATCACCTACACAGTCATATGAATAGTAAAACATAACTATAGTACAGAAAGAAGGAGGGAAGAGGAGGGAGAGAGGAGGGGAGAGGGGAGGTTGGGAGAAGGGAGGGTATTTGTGGGAACCTCATCTAATGCGCATAATGCAATGGCAAATTTCAAAACTATTAAGAAGGGAGTATAAATGTCTTACCACAACAAATAAGTAAGCAAGAAGATGGTTATGTTAATCAGTGAGATGTAAGCATTCCACATTGTATATTAAATCAGCACATTGTACCCCATAAATACATTATTGTACACAGTTATGATTTAATAAAAGAAAAAAAGAAAAATATTACCTCATTTTAAAAATTGAAAGAAAGGAAAAAAGGAAAAAAAGAAAAAAATTACCTCATTTTCTCAGCATCTCTGTATTGTAATGTTATCAGCTCCCTATATGAATGGAAGAACTGAAGTTCAAAGACTTAGCCAAGGCCTCACATTAATAAAGGTCTAAAGCTACACCTTAAATTCCAAACCACTATAACAGACAGATAGATATCCTTGCTTCTTCAAATTCTAACTACACTTAACAATCATTAATTGAGGCTCAGCGCACCTGTTTCACAGTGGTTACAGCGCCAGCCACATGCAATGAGGCTGGTGGGTGTGAACCTGGCCTGGGCCAGCTAAACAACAATGACAACTGCAATAAAAAAAAAAAATAGCTGGACATTGTGGCAGGTGCCATAGTCCCAGCTACTTGGGAGGCTGAGGCAAGAGTTTAAGGCTTAAGCCCAACAGTTTGAGGTTGCTGTGAGCTGTGATGATACAGCACTCTACCAAGGGTGACATAGTGAGACTTTGTCTCAGAAAAAAACATTAATTGAGGCATTTATTATTTATCATACAGAAGTTTGAATGACAAAAAGAAGCATAGTTTTAAAAGTGTTAAAAATACATATATGTTAAAAAAAGAAAAATACATTAAAATACATAAACATTAAATAATGTATCTTGACCACACAGAATATTTATTTCAGCATTGATATATATTTCTTTTTTTTCACCCAAACTTACTAAAGTATAATCAACAAAAACTGTATATATTCAAGGTGTATAATGTAGTGATTTGATATAAATATACATTGTGAAATTTTCACCATAATCAACTTTAGACATCCATCACCTTACATAGTACCATTGTGTGTGCTTTTCTCTGTGTGTGTGTGTGTGGTGGGGGTGAGGACAGCTAAGCTCTACTGTCATAGCAAATTACAAGTATACAATACAGTATTAACTACACTCATCATGCTATACATGAGATCTCCAGAACTTACTCATTTTATATCTGAAAATGTACGCACTTTGACCAATATCTTCCCATTTCCCTTTTCCCCCAGCTCCTGGAAATGACCATTCTGCTCTGCTTCTATTTTGATATAAATATGTGAGATTTTTCTATATTTGTCTTTCTGTGTTTGGCTTATTTCACTTAGCATGCTGTCCTCCAGTTTCATTCACATTATCACAGATTGCAGGATTCCCTTCACTTTTATGGCTGTATAATATAATATAATATTATATTATATTATATGTATTATATATTACATATATATGTCATATTTTATCAGTTCATCCACTGATGGACACGTGGGTTGTATCCATGTCTGTCCTACTATGAATAATGCTGCAATGAACAAAGGAGAACAGTTACCTCTTTGGGTACTGATTTTGTTTCCTTTCAATATAGACTTAGAAGTGGGACTGCTGAATTGTGTGGTAGTTTTATTTTTGATTTTTGTGGAACCTTCATACTGTTTTTCATAATGGCTGCACAAATTTACATTTCCACCAATGATATGCAAGCCTCCCCTTCCTCCATACGGTCACCAACCAATAGTTGTTATCTCATTCTTTCTGACAATAGCCGTCCTAATAGGTGTAAGGTTGTATATTATACAGCTTTTTTGTTGTTGTTGTTACTTTTTTTTTTTTTTTGTAGTTTTTGGATGGGGCTGGATTTGAACCCACCACCTCTGGTATACAGGGTCGGCACCCTGCTCCTTTGAGCCACAGTGGTTTTGATCTGCATGTCTCTGATGATTAACTATGTTGATCAGTTTTTCATGTACCTGTTCACCATTTATGTATCTTCTTTGGAAAAATTATTTATTCAGTCCTTTGGTCAATTTTTAATTGAGTTATTTATATTCTTCTATTGAGTTATGTGAGTTTCTTATATCTTTTGAATATTAATTCCTTATTAGATATTAGTTTAAAAATACTTTCTACCAGTTTACAGGTTCCCACTGTATTTTGATTATTTCCTTTGGTATATAGAAGCTTGTTAATTTGATAATTGTCCCATTATTTATTTTTGCTTTTGTTGCCTATGCTTTTAGTGTTATATCCAAAAACCATTGCCAATACTCATGTCAAGGAATTTTTCGCTGTTTTTTTCTTCTTAGACTGTCACAATTTCAGGTGTTTCATTTAAGTCTTTAATCCATCGCAGGCTAATTGTTTATGTAAGATGTAAGATATGGTTGTCTGTAGCTTGGATATTTGTCTTCTCCAAATCTCATGTTGAAATTTGATCTCCAATGTTACAGGTGGGACATAATAACTCAAGTAGGAGGTGTTTGGGTCATGGGGAGGGATCCCTAATGAATAGACCAATGACCTTGCTTGGGGTGGGGTGAAAACTCTGTTCCTGGGAGAGTTGTCTCCAGACATCATAGTTAAAAAGTGTGCGTGACCTCCCCTCTCTCTCGATTACCCATGTGATCTCTGCATAAGCTGATTCCCTTTTACCTTCTATCATGAGTGAAAACCAGCCCCAGACCCTCACTAGAAAAGCAGATGCTGGCAAGATTCTTCTTGTACAGACTCGAGAACTATTAGCTAGATGAATAACTTCTTTTTTTTTTTTTTTTTTTTGAGACAGAGCCTCAAGCTGTCACCCTGGATAGAGTGCTGTGGCATCCACAGCTCACAGCAACCTCCAATTCCTAGGCTCAAGCGAGTCTCCTGCCTCCACCTCCCAAGTAGCTGGGACCACAGGCGCCCGCCACAACGCCCGACCATTTTTTGGTTGCAGCCTTCATTGTTGTTTGGCGGGCCCAGGCTGGATTCGAACCCGCCAGCTCAGGTGTACGTGGCTGGTGCCTTAGCCCATCGAGCCACAGGCGCTAAGCCTGAATCACTTCATTTTATGCATTATCTAGCTTCAGACATTCTCTTTTGGCAACAGAAAAAGATGTAAGAAAGCTTCCCATTTCATTATTTTTTGTGCATATTCAGTTTTTCCAATAGTATTTAGTGAAGAGTATTTCTTCCCCATTATGCATTCTTGATATTCTTATCTACTATTGGCTGACTGTCTAAGCATGAGTTTATTTCTAGGCTCTATTGTATGTACTCCTGGTCTATGTGTCTGCTTTTATGTCAGTTTCATGCTGTTTTGATTACTATGCTTTGTAGTGAAGTTTGAAATCAGGAAATGTGATGCCTTTAGATTTGTTTCTCTTTCTTAGGATTTCTTTGGCTACTCAGTGTCCTTTTTGGTTGTATATGGATTTTAGGATTTTTTTTCTTTTTCTGTAAAGAATGACACTTATATTTTCATATGGATTGCATTCAATATGTAAGTGGCTTTGTGTAGTATTGATATTTTAACAATATTAATACTTCCAATCCATAAATACAAAACATCTCTCCATTTATTGGTGTCTTCATCTGTTTCTTTCATAATGCCTTATAGTTTGTCAAATACGGATCTTTTGCCTTCTTGCTTAAATTTATTCCTAAGTGTTTTATTTTTTTGGATGCTATTGTAAATAGGATTATGTTTGAAAATTTCTTTATCAGATAGTTTATTGTTAGTGGATAGTAATACAACTGGCTTTTGTACATTGAACTTTAACCGCCCTTTCCTGAATGTGTTAGTTGTAACAGTTTATTCGTGGAGTTTTTTAGGTTTTCTATCTACGAGATTAGGATGTCTGTGAATGGAGATAATTTTACTTTTTCTTTTGTAAGTTTGATACCCTTTCTTTCTCTTTTTCTCTCTTCATTCTTCCATTTCTTTCCTTCTTCCCTTTTCCTTTTGTAGCATAAATTCTATGGCTAGGACTTTCAGTACCGTATTGAATAGAAGTGACAAGAGTGATCACCCTTGACTCGTTTCTCATCTTAGAGAAAAACTATCAATTTTTCACTATTGAGTATAATGTTAGCAGTGGGCTTATAACATATAACTGCTTTTGTGTTGAGATACATGTCCTTTATACCTACTTTGCTGAGTTTTTTTTTTTATCATACAAGGACATTAAATTTGTCAAATGCTTTTTATCCATCTATTGAAATGATCATATTTTTGTTGCCCTTCATTTTGTTAATAGGATGTATCACATTTATTGATTGGCATATGTTGAACCATCCTTATATCCCAGAGATAACTCTCATTTGATCATGGTGTATGATCCTTTAATGTGATGTTGCATTTAGTTTAATAGTATTTTGTTGAGGATTTTTCCATGTATTTTAATTAGGGTTATTGGTTTGTGATTTTATTTTCTTGTTTGGCTTTGGTTTGTGAATAACACTGGCCTTATTAAAGGACTTGGAAATTTTCCTTCCTTCTAATTTTTTTTGGAAGAGTTTGAAAGAATTGACATTAACTCTCTAAATAGAGAGTTCTTCATGATAGAATCACCCATGAAGTCATTCGATCCTGGGCTTTTCACTGTTGGAAGGTTTTAGATTATTGATTCAATGTCCTTGCTCATTATTGGTTTGTTCTGATTTTTTATTTCTTTCTAATTCAATTTAGCTAGGTTGTATGTGTTTAGGAATTAATCCATTTATTCCAGTTTATCCAATTTTCTGACCTGTAATTGTTAACAGTAGTTTCTTAGAATCTTTTGAATTCACATTGTTATCAGTTGCAATGTCTCCTCTTGCATTTCTGATTTTATTTGTGTTCTCTGTTTTTTTTCTTATTTTGTCTAGCTAAAATTTTGTCAGTATTTTTAACTTCTCAAAAAAAAAAGACTCTCATCAGTGTTTTTATCTTCTTTCTAGTCTCTAGTTCATTTATTTCTATTCTGATCTTTGTCATTTCCATTTTCTGCTGATTTGGGCTTAGGTTATTCTTCTTGTTCTAGTTCCTTAAGAAACAAAGTTAGGTCATTTATTTGAAATCCTTCTTGTTCTTAATGTAACATTTTTTGTTCTCAACTGCTTTTGCTGCATCCCATAAGTTTTGGTATCTTTTGTTTCTGTTTTTGTCTGTCTTGGCATATCCTTTCATTTCTATTTGATTACTTTTTTGACCAATTGGTTGTTCATGCTTGTGGTGTTTAGTTTACATGCACTTGTGATTTTCTAAATTATCCTCCTATTATTGATTTCTACTTTCATATTTTATACCATTGTGTCAACCAAGGATCGTTGATATGATTCTAATCTTACTAAAGTTGTTAAGACTCATTCTTTGGTTGAATATGGGATCTACACTGGACTACATCCTGTATGTATCTGAGAAGAGTATTCATTCTGCTGCTGTTTAATGAAATACTCTGTATACGTCTGTTCTGTCAATTTGGTCTACAATGTTATTAAACTCCACATTACTGTTATAATTTTCTGTCTGGGTGTTCTACCCAAGATTGAAAGTATTGAAGTCTCTTGCTATTATTGTTATGTTGTCTATTTCTTTGTTCAGTTCTGTTAATATTTGCTTTTTCTATTTAGGTGGTCCAATGTTGGGTACAGATGTGTTCACAATTATTTACTGTTCAGGAATAAGTCCTCTCATCATTAGATCATCATAAAGATCTTCTTTATCTCTTTTTACAATTTTCGAGTGTAGTTTTTGCTTGCAGGTTACCATGAGGCTTGTTTGAAACATCTCATTTATACTACTCTGTTTTGAAACAATGATAACAATTCTGATTTTATATAAAACATGTACTTTTATTTCCCCTATTGTTTATGTTTTTGATGACACAATTTATAGTTTTATAATATGCATCAATTAACAAATTGTTGTAGCTATTGTTATTTTTAGTAATTTTGTCTTTTATTAGAGTTCAAAATGATTTTGAACCATGATTACATTGGTAAAGTGTCCTGAATTTGATTATATGTTCATTTTTATTAGTAAATTTTTTAAGTTTTATATGTTTTCATATTTTTAATTTGTGTCCTTTTAACTCAAGGAAGTCTTTAGCATTTCTCATAAGGCTGGTTGAGTGCTGATGATCTCCTACAGTTATTTTCTCTGTGGTTGTCTTTATGCCTCCTTGATTTCTGAAAGACAGATTGGCTGGGTAGAGTATCATGATTAGAAATTTTAAATTTTCCTTCAGCACTTTAAGTATCTTATTCTGCTCCCCATTGGTCTGCAAGGTTTCCTCTGAGAAGAAACTGATCCCTCATGATAGTTCCTTTGTATGTGACGAGTCTCTTTTCCCTTGCAGCTTTCAAGAATCTTCTTGTCTTTGACTTTTGACAATTCCACAATAATGCATCTCGGAATGTCTTCTTTGGGTTAATCTTACTTGACATACTTTTAATCTTCTTGAAACTGAATGTCGATGTCCTTTCATAGACCTTTTTTTTGAGGCTCTAGTAATCCATACTTTCATTTGCCAAATAGTGTCCCATAGCTCCCTATGCTTTATTCTCTCTTTTTACTGTTTTTTTTTCTTTTTTCTTTTGGTTCCTCTAATTGGCCAATTTAAAATGACCTGCCCATGAGTTTACTGATTCATTCTTCTGCATAATTGACTCTGCTGTTGAAGTTATCTAAAGAATTATTAGTTCTATCATTGTGTTCTTCAGCTCCATGATTTCTTTTTTTTTAATAGGTTCTGTACCAAATGTCTCATTTTGTTGATACAGCATTTTCCTGCTTTAGTTTGGTTGTCTGTAATTATAATAATTTATAGTAATACTTATATGTAATTCTTACTATGAGGCACTTTCTAGAAACTCAGTAACCTTATGAGGTAGGTTTCATTTTCATCTATGTTTTCCAGAGGAAGAGGTTAGTTAATGTGCTAAAAATCTTAGCACTAGTAAGTATGGGAGCTAGGATTCAACCTAAGAAGTTCAGCTCCAGTGATTATGCTCTTGTCCTCTGACTTCACAGCCTTGCAGTGAGCACTGGAAATGGTGTAATTTAGGAAGTTTTTTACATGTAAAAAGTACTCCATATTAATTCTCTTCCCTTACCCTTTTTTGCAGCTTGTTGCATCTACTGTACTCCTTTAATTCCTTGTTAGTTAATTATATTTGTCATTTATGTATCTATATGTTTGTAACATTTAGGCATTTGTGCTATGTCATATATACATATTGCCAATGCAGTAAAGATTTTTATGTTGTTTTGTGTCTAGTAGTATAGATGACTCCTTTGTGATTTTTTAGGTTAGCTTCCAAGCCCAGCTCTGAAGGCCACCAAAGGATGAAATGAGAGGTAGGACCTTGTTTGGATAATTCTAGAAGACCACCTAACCAGATTCATAATCTGATTACTCAAACTTCTCAAATCTGTGAATTTGAGCTTTGCCCCTTAGGATGGAAACCAAAATAAAGAATATGATGGAAGTTTGAAACCGTGCAAAGATTTCTGTGCATAGAATATTTCTCTAAACTGGAATGGTTAACACATTGAGAGATCCATGAGGCTACTTCTTTGAGTATACAAAGAATGAAATGGTACCAATCATGTACAGAGAATCAGAAATACAGATTTCGGCAGTCTAGAGGTTTAAAGATGATGTGGTAAGATACGGTATGGGAACAACTACTCTCCAGATCCTTCTCCCCCTCATGCCTGCTAACTGTGGCCATGGGGAATTGCACACAGAACTTACTCACTGATATTAGATGGGGCCACAATCCTTTGTCCATATAAGGCTTCACACAGCCCCTGGTCATTCTGCGGAAGTTCAATGTTAGTTATTCATCCCAAAGCTAGAATAGAATCAAGTTCTATATAGTGACTGCTGTTTGCTGATGAGAATTGTGCAATCTGGGTCACAGAAACATTTCCTAGAGTCCTGGTATCTTTTTACTTTTTACTTTTTTCTTTATGTTATAAGATCCCATTCATATAAAGGCTCCTTTTGTTGTTCTTGGTGGCCTGGTCTCCGAGGTATTCCTCTGTGTAGGCAGCTAAGACCTGCCCAAATGATGTTCTTGATCTGCACTAGGCTCACAGTTATGAACAACTAATTGCCCTTCTTCTATAGGTTTTCATTCCAGGGGGTCTCCAATCTAATAAACTTCATGTAAAACCTACAGTGTATCTACAACTGTAACCTATTCAATGATTAATATTCATGATTGATTATGGACTCTAGGAATAGTCTGAATATTATTGCTATTAACATACTATAATTAATATATTATTAATATTGGTGGAGAATATTATTATTCTACCATTAGATTTATCATACCATGTTTTCTCAGAAAATTAAATCGGCTAATATATACATATAAAGGATGTAGAACATTGTTTGGCACATAGGGACTCCTTGAGTCACATTCAAATACTAGCTTTTATAATGTGTAAACATGGACACATTATGTAATTTCTCAGTTTGCTTAGCTCTTAAACAGTAATAATGGAACATGCATATGAATTATTGGGAAAGATTAAATACTATATTTGATGAAAAATTTTCCATATGCCACCAATCACAAGGTTGATTTATGATGTTTTTATTATTATTGTGATGACAGAGTTTATGATGATATCATGGTGGTAATAATACAAGGATACTAAATGAATAGTACCTGAAATATTATTCCCCCCATTTTTATTGAAATTAAAAGAATTAGCTAGAGATTTGGGAAATCAATAAAGTATTATGGCTTGTAGATATCTGGGAAAATATCGGATGGGTGTGCTATCAGATTCCTTTTTTCGTTAAAAACACAGTATATGGCTCCAAAAATTACCTATGATTCCCCTATATATTTTCAAGTTGCTCAGGAATGTTGAAAGGAACAAGGGACACAGTAGAGGAGGATAGGGCCTTAAGTTAAAACCCCTGTGTGCAGAACTGAGAGAGATCAGTAGTGTCTCTGTTACCAAAGAACTCATGGCAAAGGAAACAAACAAAAACCAGCTTCATACCACAGAAAATGCCTTACATAGCCCTGAAATGCTCTTGTAATGCTCAGTGGAGCTCTGACCTAAGAACTTTTTTCACTTTTCTCCTGGACTGTTTCTACCTTTCCCGATTTCAAAAGTGCATTTATTTGATTGTATAAAATCATATTTGATTGCATGTTCTTGATCTTGCTAGTTGTATAGTCTTTTTTACTTATTAAATCTCTTACATATAACCTCATCTTAAAATTCTTTATTCAATTATATTTTCAAAATGCAATATTTTTAAAAATGAGCAGTAATTTCAACCTTGGTAGGAAGCTTGTCCACTGGTCTATTATTGCTGCCAATAAACTAGTTCCCTTATCTTTTTTAGATAAAGTATTTAGTTGGGTTAACGTTCTTATTTTCTCACTACTAAAATTAACTTATTAAAAATTCATGAAAATAGCATAGATATGCAGAAAAAGATAATAACTTTTCAGTTTTACTTTTATAATGCAACTTTCTCCTTCTGACTACACACACACACACACACACACACACACATTCTTATTAGAGCCTTTGCAGAATATTTGTGAAGCAACAGCCATGCCATGATTATTGGGATAATAAGGAAAAAAGAAATCACTCTCTCAAAAAGTAGTCACCTTGGAAGGAAGAGAAAACATCTTTTTATAAAGAAAGACCATCTACTGTAACCTTAACTGAAAGATTCAGCACAGCTAAAATCTATTTTATTATATAACCTTGGATGATGCATTCGACCTCTTTGTGACTCTGATGCAGAAAGGTGCTAAAATCCTTGGGTCCTTTATTTGAAGTTATGGTACAGATTTAATGAATTAAAATGTATAATATATTTGAACTAATCAAAAGATTCCAGATGAATAGAAAACTGTTACTACTATATTCTTATTATATCTACATAATAATTTGCTGGGGAAAACGTACTGATACTCATTTAAAATTTTAGCAAGATATATAGGTAACAATTGTAGATAAATATATTTTTCTATGAAGGAAACTATGCCTGAAAATAAAGAATATTTAATCCAACAATAAGAAGATTATTAAATTGTTTTGAGGAAAGTTATCCCATTTGCTGAAATAATGGATTAAAAATAAATTGCACTCTTACCAAAGACCTGATTAGTTTTCACTACATTTTGAAGCATTGTTTTTCCATTTAGCTGAACCATCTTTTCCCAACTATACACTGATTCTCAGGCGAGGTGGTCTCTGCAGCTTCTGCAGTATATTCTGTACCCTCATTATTATGCTTGAGTTAGACCATTCTTGACAAGCTATGCCACTATGTCACTTGGACTTTGAATTTTTCTGGCCTGAAACCCATTAAGAGTGCCTTAATTTGGATGATTATGTTTTGTTTTGCCCTAGCCTCTCCTCAGAGATTCTCTTCCAGGGGTCTTATTTGAATCCCATATTTTATACTGAACACTATGTGACTCCAAACAAGAGAAAATTGACTAAGTTTCTTCTATCTTCTTTGAATTTCCCCTGAGATGCTGAGAGAGCCAAAGTAACATAGAAAAAAATGTGGATCTTTTAAATACTCTGTATGCGAAACTGTGGGAAAATATAAGCCAGGCCTTGATACTTAAAGATTCTAAAGGCCTGCCTTGCTCTTCAGCCACCCTGTAGCAGCATTGGTTATACCATTGAACCTATAGCTTAGATCTTGTGACACATTAGAACAATCTGGCTTCATGATCTTTCAAATATCTCTGATTGTCATTGCTTAGTAGTGTATTTTTATCCACCGTTTGCACCCACCCATCATCTCATCTTCCTTTTGTTTGACTGTTAAGATTGTCACAGCCCTTGGACATTACTATTTGCCAATGAGACTTTCTAGTTAGTGCCACCATCTTACTGAGTATTGTCGGTACCTGGCCTGTTCTGCCAGTAAGGTCCCACTTAGGAGCCTCCTGGGACCCATGAACACAGAGATAAAGGAGAATCTTGAGTCCCTTCACAAGGAGTTCCAGACTCCTGGCTTTCCTTGAAAAGTAAACAGGAGACCTAATGAGAACAATGGTCGCTAAGAGAGCTGGAGTCATGAAATGTTTTGGTTCTAGTTGGAAACCCAGGAAAGACAAAGGAATGGAATACTCTTACCAGCTTTCCTTCTAAGTTTCACCCCGAGAGACCTTTCACACCCACCTTCACATTTCTTTCTGCTAGTCCAAGACTCTCTCCATCCACCTAGACCTACCTTAGTATAGGATATCCCACCTTTTATGCCAGCCCTACCTGAAATGTATCCCACCCCAAAACCCCTGCCTTTCAAACCCTGGCTTGTGAGCCATCAGGGAGTCTGAGTCTTAAGCGTTAACAGCCTTTTCTCCTTACGTGGCCCTCATGAGCATAAAGCCACTTTCTCTGCTACAACTCCCAGCTCCTGTGTATGGCTTTATTGAATGGGATGAGCAGACCCCGATTTTGTTCTGTAACACTGAGCACCAAGCCAGGTCCTGTGTAATCTTGAGTAAGTCCAAAGATGACAGGTAGAAGTTCCTCAGCCAGGATTAAGACAGAAAGGTATGACTGAGTGCCAGGGTAGAACTTGAGGAAAACTGTGGAATCAGTAATATTTTTTTATTTTTATTTTTTATTAAATCATAAACGTATACATTAATGCATTTATGGGGTACAATGTGCTGATTTTAAATACAATTTGGAATGCTGACATCAAACTGGTTAACATAGCCTTTACCTCACTTACTTAGTTATTGTGTTAAGACATTTATACTCTACATTTAATAGAATTGACATGTACCCTAGCAATATACACCATAGGTGTGGTCTCACCTACCATTACATTTGCAAGTGGTACTCACTAAATCCCCAGTGCATTTCTGGGGCCCTCTTCCAACAAGCTACTTTTTAGGCTAAGTATTTTTCTTTGTACATATTTGATCCTCACAAAATTCCAATAATTTATATAATACCCTGCTTTTTCTAATAAGACAAATAGAGTGCATATTGGTTAAGAAATAATCCTCAAGGTTTCAGAGTTAGAACATAGGCCTGGCAGATATATGGATCAAGCAGTCTAATTCCAGAATTTAAAGGCAATCAAATCTTAAAGGCGTGAAGAGAATGGGCTCCATTGCAAAGGCAGTAACTCAATGTTTGTTCTCATGGGGAAGATTCTTGACATCCTCCATTTAGGTAATTAAAGTATCATTTTACATGAAAGCAAAGAAACATGCTTCTTTTTTCTATTTAGTTAATAAGTTCTCTCTCTCTTTTGTTTAATTTGTTTTGGATACATCTCTCCTGGATTTTGAGTTTGAACAGTGTAGAACTTATAACACTGCCTCTATATGCTCTTCTTAGTTTTGGAACTATAAATCTGGCATTTTTCCTAAAACTTGATATCTTTTTAAACATAATGAGAATTTTCTGTACTCAAAGTTTAAAAACAAAAAAAAACCGTAATGGAGAATTCTTATCTCAATGAGAGGGTCTGAATACACTCTTGCTTAAGGATAGCTATGACCCATTTTGATGAGTACTGTAGATAAAAAGAAAGGCAAATAATGCACATCTTCCACCACCAGCATTTTAATGTTTAATTATTAGACTCTGGGAAAATACACTTGGAAACATCATTGTTCTTGTGAGAGTTACCATTAATAGAAATTCTGGAATGGTTTGGGCTACTAAACCTCAGAAAGAAGTAAATTCCTTGAAGTCACATACCAAAGGAGAGGGTCAGGATCTGACCCCACCAAAGCAGGTTTCACAGATCTGGTTAAACAGAACAAACATGTGCAAACCAATCATCAGTGGGTGCTGAGGCTGACACCCCTCTTTGGTCCCCACCCCCACCCTGCACCACCAGTTAGTATATGACTTTTAATTAAGGGGACAAATTCCTAAAACCCTTCATGTCCTGTTCACTGCAGGGCATGGCAGGTCAATCCTCTGCCCTCATCGTCTAATGCATTATTTGTAACACAGTTTATCACTCTGGCCGTTTGGGTGCAAGCTCAAGTTCTTCCCTGGGATTTAATACAAAACTCTGTCTTGATTATTCTTCTACAACACTGATAACCAGTCTTTAGACTGCATTACTTATTCTTTATAATCTGCCCATCAACGAACACTGAAAGCCGCCCTCAAGCCTAGGGGCTTTTCTTTGTATCCACTTCATTGGGGGTCTCAGTTGTAATGCTGATGGCTCCCAAATTCTTGTCTCCAAATGTAAGTTTCTTCTCTGAACTCCAGACTCATATATTCAATTGCTTATTCAAAACTGCCACTTTGATGTCTCAAAGACCACATAGAGTCAACATGTCCCAAACTAATTTCCAGCTCTTTCCTGTAGAATTTGTTTTTCATCATATTCTTCATTTCCATATGGAAGCTGCATTTTTCTAGTTAATAAAACAAAAAATTTTGCAGTCCTTTCTTAATATTTGAGTAGTCTAGTTTATTCCATTAGCCATACTCTGATTCAAGCAACTCATTTCTCTGAATCATGGCAATCACCTTTTATCTAATTGCCCTTATTCCATTCTTTGCTTTATCAAACAGCCAGAATACTTGTGATAAAATTTTGATCTTGAGATTAGTTTCTATCAAAAATATCCCATAGTTGTGTATATTAGCTATAAAAGCTAACCCTCTCCAAATGGTCTGCAAGATCATGTCCACAGTCTAGTTCACATACACATGACCTCTCTGACCTCACCGGCTACGTTCGAAATTCTGTTAGTTCTGTTCTAGGCAGATTTGTCTCCTTGCTGTTCCCTGACAGCCTTCCAACCCAGTGCCTTTCTATTTCTTGTTTCTTTACCCTAAAATATTCCCTCTCAAGATATCCTCCCCTAGGTGTTTGCTTAAACATAATCTCTGTGAAGCTTTCTCTCATGACATACTTCCTCTCGGGCACTTTTTAATTTTTATTCATAGTACTAATCATAACCTCAAAGATTTATAACCCAAAATTCAGCTTATTTTCTTCTTTATTGTCTTCTTGCCTTCATGAAGAGATAAGCTCTTGGAAAGAAGAAGTAGTTTGTCTGTTATTCACTCATAAATTATCATCACCTAGAACATTGTGTGTATAATAAATTCTCAGGATGCATCTGCTAAATGGAGGATGGTGATGGCCGTACAGAGGTAAAACTTTAGGGCTATTGGACAAAACATTATGTCATTGGGATCTGCTCTGAAGCAAATTTGAGGATTATCCTGCCAGACATCAGGTTAACAAAAAAGTTAGTGGACCATAATAATATTTATTTTCTTTATATGACTGGGGTTATAAGAGGCCCTAGTGATGGATGAAAGATTTTGACACTGGTAATACCTTCATCTACAATTCTATTACTTAAGCAGCCAAATATAGGAATAATTTGAGTTGTCTCCTTGAGTAATATAATTACACATGCCAATTTGTTCATCTCTTCACAGCCATCTTCGACTTTGCAAAATACAAGTTTGATTATATTCCAGCAAGTTAAGCCTTTGGTGATATAGTAGTCTGCCCAGGCTTCTCTGATAAAATGCCATAGACTTAGTGGCTCAATAAGAGACATTTATTTGTCATTTGTCCTTTATTTGGAGGCTGGAAAGTCCAAGATCAAGGTGCCAACAAATTCAGTTCCTTGTGGGCTTTCTTCCTGGTTTGCAGATAGCCACCTTCTCACCATGTCCCGCAGAGCGAGTAATTTCTCTCTCTCTTCCTTTTCTTCTAAGGCCACTAATCTCATTATCAGGGCCTCATGCTCATGTCCTCCTCTAATTCTACCTCCCAAAGGCCCAAATCTCAAATACCATCATGTGAAATGCTGGGGCTTCATAAAGTTCATGTGCCACTTAAATTGTGCATGAACTTTATGGACACTTTGTATATGTGGGGGGACACTATTTAGTTCATAGGTGGTGGTTTCTCATCACTTTTTTTTGCTTTGACATAGAGTCTGACTTTGTTGCCTGTGGTAGAGTGCCGTGGCATCATAGCTCATAGCAACGTCAAACTCTTGGGCTCAAGCGATTCTCTTGCCTTTGCCTCTCAAATAGCTGGGACTATAGGCACCTGCTACAGTGCCCAGGTATTTTTAGAGACAGGGTCTCGCTTTTGCTCAGGCTGGTCTCAAACCCATGAGCTCAGGCAATCCATCCGCTTTGGCCTCCCAAAGTGGGTTTCTCATTACTTTTATTACAATGGCCGAACATTTAACAAGAGCCTCATGATTTCATACTCTGGATCCTTCCAGACCCCGTCCTTGTTCTGGATCTTCTTGTGTTTTGCTGCCCTCTGCTTTCTTGCTCTCATCATTTTTTCCTTTTGCTGGACGCATAATGCTCCCTTCTACTCTGTGCTTCTGTCTGCTTGGAACGTCCAACTGTGCAACTCTTTCCACATGAATAATTCCCATTCCTTCCCCAGAATTTGGTGTCTCAACCATCACTTTCTTGTGGGAAAATTCCTTTATCTGCCAGCCAAATCCTTCTTGCTTTGGAGCCAACATATCTTTCCTTGGAGCCCAGTTGTAATGTAGATGTAACTACTTGAATAAAAATTTCTCCTTCATGAGACTGGCAGCATGGAAATAGAGGCTATGTCTGTTTCTGCTATGATCCCACCACCAACAGAGTGCTGGCTTATGCTAGTGTCTGAAATTTTATTGACATCATGAGAAGAAAGTCAGATGCCTTTACTACCTGTGACCATACACAAAATTCTGATTTTCCAGAGTCCAAAGATTGTTTCTGCATTTTAATAATTGAGAGTACAATATTCTTTCTAACTCAACATTTTCTTTTTATATTATTACATGTTAGGGTTATTTTTTTTTAAAGAGGAGAATCTATATGATCTTGAAAACAGCTCTATCCTCTATGAGTCTAATTCTAAATATATATTAAAATAACATTTTACCTCCTAAATTTTTAGTGAATGTAATTCAGGCAATGAGACAATGTGTGTGGTTTAAAATAAGAACAATAACAATCTAATAATATTAGGTCTTGTATTTGAGAGATTTGTACTGAGTACTTTATATAAATTCCCTATTTTGTGCTTCTGAAAAAAATCTGTTAACTAATATAATAATAACAACTATAATTTATTGAGTTTTTTTCCTATGTTCCAGGGCTTGCCTAAATTATTTCCTTTGGTCCTTTGATCTTTGAAAAGTAGATATTAGTATTCTGACTTTGCTAATGAGGAACCTGAGGATTTTGAGTGTTATAAAAGTTTTTAAGGTCACTCAGCTTATCAGTTGTAAGATTGCCCTGAGAGCAACTTATGCATTTCTATATTGCTTTGCAAAAAATGAAAAAGAAGCTAAATTGAATAAATGATATTCCATATTATGCAACTTGAATACTGATGCAGTAAAACTTAGAGTGACCTTTGGGATCAAGGCATTTAAAGTCATAGTCTCATTTGCAAATCTTGGAAATGAGATTTATTGATTTATCTCACCATATCATAAATACTTTGAAGACAGGAAATGTTTTGTTTTGATTCATAGTACCACACATATTGTTCTACATAACGTAGGTGCTCAATAACATTTATGGAATTGAATTGTTCAACTCATCAATCAAGGCAGAGCCAAGATTAAATCAAATTTCCTGACCTGTGATATGGGACTCATTTCATTAAATATGCTGCTAATAAGTGACTCAGGTAGGCACTTGCTTTATTAAATAGCAACATTATTAATAATAGGATTAGAGCATTGCTGGGTGATATTGCTGTCACCAGCATTACTGTAAAGTAATCTACAGATCTCCTTCTGGACTTTCTTGCCATAATTTTTTGTGTTTATCATGGTTTTTCTGACAGATGCATCCTAGCCACAGGGATCCAGGTTGTCTCTTCAGGTTTCAAAGGGAACAAAGAGGGGATATAGTTATAAAACAGTTCAGGAAATGGTGCAGTTTCTTTGGAAACAGCTGGTAGCCACCATTCATGAATCCCCAAAGTGAAATACCACTGCATATGGATATGACTATGTATGGAGGGTGAGAGTTGATAAATCCCCACCATGTAATTAGTCCCAAAAAGATTGAAACTTTTATACACAGAAATTCCAGAAAATAAGATTCCCATGTGAGAGTTAAAGAGATTGGAATTATTCAAACATGCTAAGGGAAGGCAGGGGACGGCTTAATTAACAATCTTCAAGGGATGACTTTGCTTTAGGACCATATATGGCAGTGTCCAGTCCTATCCTCAGTTCTGTCAATGACAGAAGAATATTTAATATAGAGAGTCTTAGGTATGATAGAAATAATAGCCTTCTAAAGTTAAAAAGCTTACTCCCTAAACTTGAGCCGTGTTAAATCTCTTCTCCTGGACAACTCTATAGAAAGTCACCTCTTTCTGATATCCATGATGATAGAAGCACAGCTCTATTCAAAGGAAGACTTCAACTCAACTCACCTAAATAACCTGATAACATACCTTCTAGATCTAAAGTTAGGCCTTTTATTTGTTTAAATCCTTAATGTCATTTGCAGTATATCAGTTCAATCAAAGCAATAATCTATCTATTAAAAGATTCTTTGCTTAAGGGATCTCAGAGAGATCATCAGAACTATTGAGTTTGGTTTAGTATATATTCAGATTTCATTTTATTATATCAGAAGAAAAATTGGATGACTTGACTGTCACATGACAATGACATTAGGCTATGTGGATTTAGGGCCCACACTGTGCATTGATAACTAGGTGATCCTTATAATTTTCAGACTATTGAGAAATTCTATCAGCCTAAAATATTTACCCACTGCTCTACCATGATCCCTGAAATTTCTATCACAAGGCCATTCGGTAACTGTAAAAAAGAAATTATTCTTACGAATGTGTGAAGCCTATGAAAATCTTTGGTATAGTTAATCTATTCATATTTATCTATCACTCTAGGCAATGAAAGAGCAGGACATGGCACAGGTCAGTTTTGATGGGACTCAAGGCAGACAGGTCAACAGCATGGAGTAGTGATTTAGAAAGAGAAGAATAAGAAGTCCAGAGAGTAATGAAGGTATCAGAGTACGGTGCGGAGCTCTCTCATGCTACCTTGCCAAAGCCAATTGTTAAACTTTCAGGAGTTTCGAGCCAGTTTCTAAAAAATCACATACAAATAAAGTTAATAAATATAACTCATTACCTCCTAATGATTTTATTGCATTTTACTAATACCTATTCTCTTTCAATTCTTTACTTGGAAATACTATACAATGATTACCTGTGAAAGATTTCTTTCCAACCTCTTGCTTAGGAATATTATATTCATACCTTGAAATTAGCTTTGGTGGGAATATTTTCATCATGGAAATGGGAAAGTGATACAAATCAGGATGCTCTTTTTTTTTTTTCCGTAGAGCCAGTTAAGCATTCAACATTACACTGTTGACTTTAATGGTTCTTAAAAGTTATTGCCTTTCTATAGGAGTAAAAATGTTTCACTGAAAGACACAGAAAAAGTTAAATCTCCCAGGCTGATGCATTTAATGCTAAAACATTCTCAAATGTCCTAAAGCCAAAGTGTTGGACTTTGCAGATGATAGAAAGCAGTTTATAATTTTTGCTGTTCAACTGAAGTTCTTGCCATATTGTTAACAACTTGTCTTTATTTTCTACACGATTACTGTCTTGCCAACTAAAAAAAAAATCTTTTTTTGTATGTTTCTCCCATATTTTCAGTAATTCTTTCAAACACAATTCGCTGTGGGTTTCACAGATTCATTTACTTGAGATTATGTTTTCTTTAGTTAGAAACTGTTCAGCACAGAAACATGGGGAGTCAGAACACTTCAGAGGCTCTCGCGGATGGGTTTGGATGTTGGCTCTGTCACTAAACAAGATGAATTAACCACAGATGAGTAACTTCAACTCTCTAACCCTTTGGTTACTCCATTTTAAACTAGGACTAGCATGAGCTCTTTGGCAGTGTAAGCCTAAAAATCTCATGAAGTGATAGACTTAAAGGTGAAAGCACGCAAGCTTCTGGCCTGCAAAGTGTGTTCATGAACCACTGATCTTTTCCACTAATCCTTTCTTTTGTTTCTTCTCCACTAAAATACAGAATCATGTTAGGGCTTGGACTATCCTAAGGGCAAGAAAAGTATAAATTTCCCTAAACCAGCCCATTGGAAAAACTCATGAATTCCAAAGTCCTGTGTGCCCTCTGATGAACTAAAAGTTATCTTTGATTTCACAAAGCCCCAGAGACAGCTGGAAGGAATATTTGGGGAGGAGAAGATACTCTAGGGTATTCTTTTTATAGTTGAAAGAGACTTTTGAATATGATCTATTCTTTGTATCTTCACTTGGAGCCTTGGACAGGGAGAAAGGAAGAGAAAATTAAGTTGAAGTTTCTCTGGCCTGCTCTTTCAGAATTAGCAGCTTTTAAATATTTTGAACATTTTCCCTTAAAAGATTATATCAGATTGATCAGGCACAGTAATTTCTTTGCTCTCCTTATTTAGCCTTATTGGTGACGTAAGATTTATCCTGAGAAATACTGGTAAAATCAGAGACTCATTTTCATTAAGCTCAGAATTTAAATGTGTCTTTTCTCTCTTTTCCTCTCCCCTTTACTGAAGTGCTATTGCCTTCTTAACACGATACATGAGAGGAGAGAAGATCAGGTTGACACATCTAAGAGTTTTCCAAGCAGGTCCAATGCCTTTTGTGGGTAACAAGTGTAAGTGTTATTCTCTCACCCAAATTATTAGAACCAGCTATTGTTTAGACCAAGGATAACGTGACAGCTTCTTGGTGCTTATTGAAGGGAAAAGGAAAAAAAAAGTAAGCAAGTAAAAGTGAATAAAAAAAAAGAAGAAAAACAGAGAAAAGGAGACACAAAAGGAGGAAAGAAAGAAGAAAAGCCCAGTTAATAATTTGCCCTTTATATTCCTTAAATGACAAAGTAATTGCACATTATATAAACTATACTGTCCTCCAGAGTTCTTCTTTCATGACAGGGAGAAAGAGAAACCGAGACAGAGAAGGAGAGACAGGGAGATAATGAAACCAAGAACGAGAGAAACAAAGAGACGAGCCTCAACATCTCCACCCTCGTCCAAGCCAGAGCTCCAGGAGGCAGGGCAGACTCTATCCTCTTTCTTTTCTGTTACTAAGAATGTATTGCCAAGAGTTATCCATTCCATTCCCTAAAAACCCAAATCGGTTCTCCAACACACACACACAACTGGAGCTTCTCATCACTTTTATTTTAGGCGGTGATAATGTTTCCCTGTTCTACTGAAACAATGGGATCCCTTGCACCAAATCTCTTCTTCCTTAAAAACTCATTCTCTACCTGAGCAATCCTGTTAGATTCCAACTCTGATCATATATCACCTGTTTAAAATCCTTCTCCTTAAGAACAGAACTCAAACTTATCATGCTGCGTGAAGCAGCATCTGATCTGGTTTCGGGCTTCCAGTCCAGGAGTCTTTACTCTTTCTCAAGGTAAGTTGTTGAACAAATAAGTCAAGGAGTGTGAATAAATCAATGAATATGTCAGACGAGTTTTAGTGTCTAAACACTTCCATGCTCTCTCCTGCTTCTCAGAGTTTGGAAGTACGTTGTCTCTCCTTGGAAGATGCTTTCCTGTTCCCTTTCTTATTGGCTGCTTTTTGTTTCTATAGGAGCTGAAGCATTTCCTTTCCATCATTCTTTTCTTAGCCAACCCCAAATTGTGTGTTTACTCACCTGTTTCTATCACTAGACCTCCTACTGTCTTAACACAGAAAGAAATGGACTATCTAATTTTTAGCATAAATTATATGCTTGGCAATCATGTATAATAAAACATATGAATAAAGTGAGTGAATAAATAAAATATAAGATAATGTTATCATTGACATTTCAATTTATTTCTTTTCATTATCCATCATTGCTATTCAATCTATCTGCACTTAACCAATATTTGTATTTGTATTTACAGTAAAAAAATACAACAAATACCAATAAAACTTGCTATCCAGTGAATACTCTATTGACATAGAAGCTAGTATTGCCAATTTCCTGAAATAGGGACACTGCCAGAGCAAAATGCAATACAAATAGGAGGAGGAGAAGAAATAGAGGACACGGAAAATAATTGTTCTTAAACTAGTAACAGCTAAACTTTTTAGATTCAGCTATTACTCCATAGAAATACTCAACAAAAGAAGCAGAACAGCAATTATAAAGACCTGGAGTTGGAAAGAAGTAGAAACTGAATTGAATTGCAAGGTTGTTTCACAAGGAGCTGAAGTCCAGTTTGGCTAAAATCTGTGTTTTCACTGCCATTTAAATGTATTTGAATAATGAAACCCAACAGCAATCATGTCTTAATATGGACATGCTTGTTAAAGAAAGCCAGATTTCTACTTCTCCCCGAATAATAACTTTCCTTTTCTTTTTTCTCAAAATCCAAACTCTTTTAAAACACATGTAATCTGAAAACCAAAGACTCCACTAATTCTCAACAACCATAATTTTGTCAGTCTGTGTGCTATGGTAAGTGCATGAACCTACAGCAGAGCAAGTCTTTTATGTTACATCATAATCAGTTTCGGATACTGGTGCTTCTGAACCATACTGGATGTGGTGGTGTGGGGCAGAGCTAGTGAATGAAAATGGATCCTTTTATGACAGAAATACTACCTGTAAGACCCAAAACTTGATTCAAACTAGTTTGACAAAAAAATAATTTTATTGGCCGGGCACAATGGCCCACATCTGTGCTCCTTGAAAACAACCTGAGCTCAGAGCGAGACCCCATCTCTATTTAAAACAGAAAAATTACTCAGCTGTTGTGGTTGGTGCCTCAACCCAGTCCCAACTGCTTGGGAGGCTGAGGCTGGAGGTTCATTTGAGCCTAGGAGTTTGGGGTTGCTGTGAGACAGGCTACAGCACTCCAGCCTGGGCAACAGAGTGAAACTCTGCCTTAAAAAGAAAAAAAAAAAGGAAAATTATTGGATATAGGAGCATTTAATGGAAACCAGAAGCAGAAAATGTAGATAGTCTTCATTTAGAATGAAAGGAATCCAGAAAATAGTAAGTTACAAACCAGTGTCATTCTATGCATCACTCTGTGGCCATGTAGTCTGTCATTTCTGCACCTCTAAAGTCTGTCATTCTTCTCTCTGTTTCTGCACATCATGTTTCTCTATTTCTGATCACGCAAAAAATGATCTACGTAATCTACCAATCTCAGTATGCATTGTGAACTAACTAGCATCTCAATTCCAAACCCCAGAGAAAGAAAACATGATTGGCACATTTTGGATTAGATTAGGCTTTCCAGATGTAGCTAATAAGTGTAAGAATGTTTGATGCAAGACTAAGGACATACTTATGCTAAAAAATTATACTAGGTAACTGGTTATAGAAAAAGCTCAGGAAGGGAGATGTGAGCTCTGTGTGTGTAAAGTAACCCACTGCATGTAGGATAGAGGAAATGAGAGAGATGACTTCGGTTCTTAGCAGGGGAAGGGGACAGAATGTATTGCCATTCAGATACTAGGTAAATGATATATGCCAGGTGACTAAGAGACAGCACAATTTTGCAACCAGATGAATTTTTAGTGATATATATTTCTAAATAATTTACAAAATACTTCGAATGAGGCAATGCCATCAATATGCTGGATTTCATTTTCATTCCCCAAACACTATCTGTCTACTTGCTAGCATTTTAAAAGTACATATATATCTTTTTATTTTAATTTAGATAAACATCCCAAGAGATGACATTGTCATTACTGCTTTGCATTGAAAATACTGGAACTCAGAGAGGCTATCGACCTAGGTCATCACAACTATAAACAACACAAGCAGAATTTAAAGTCTCGGCTGTCTGAAGCCAGAACCTTCCCATTACACTGTGTTGCTTCTAAATAGTTGTTGCTTTATACTCTCAACCTCAGCATTATTCTACGCAGCCACGAAGGATTGCTACAGCTCCTTTGTTGCTATCTTAAATCAGCAGCCTCAATTCATATGGCGAAAGGCCGAGGGACCACTTCCATATGGAGCATGAGCAAGAGTGCTTGGCTCCTAATCAACATTTCCCCCAGCGTGGCTTTCCTTATCCCTATCTGTTTTCTAATCCTAAATAAGTGTAGCAGTAGCTGGGGTACCTTCCACGCTGCTGAGAATAACAAGTAATGCATAACTATGCATATTCATGAGTGGAATTACTGTTACGCATGAATGCTCTACATTAGTGCCTAATAATCACCATCTACTTCCTCTTTTTCTGTTGTCTAGGATAAAGGACGAGCATGGGGGATGTTGGTTAGTTCAGTCACTAATCAAAGATAATTACACCATTGCCATTCCAAACATTTATCTAGGCTTTTGTGAGGCAAGCGTGGAGTGAGCATTTAATGTACTGGTTTAAGGCAGGCCATGTGAAAAGTGTTAATAAGGGTGATGGTGGAATCTCTTCGCAAAAGCAAAGAATCAGAGATACTGTCTCCGAAAGGACAGTTACATTTAATTAGGTGCTTGGCAAAATGTATTGCAGTCAGTTAAGTGTGAAATCAATATTTTTCAAATGGATATATAAATTAATGAATTACTTGATCTGAATAAGAGCCAGATCTCAATAAAAATGAAATATTTGCATGGAATGTGGACAATAGTGAAATCTTTTACATGAACTTCCAAACCTATCTTGCCTAATTCTTTCCCACACACAGTGGGCACTCAAACCACACTGTCAGTGGGTAAATGAAATTATGGCTCTACATTGTGGAATGCAAAGAGGTCGACGTTGATTCTAAGACTAGTCATAACTTTTCAGCAATTTTTAGTACCTCTCTGTACGTTACAGGCACTGATGATACAAATGGTGGAGAAATACGACTATAGTTCTTGTCCACAGGAAGCTTAGAGTTACTGCATGGAGACAGAGCTTACCAGAAAAACTAAATATATGATATCTCG
>CAUYRH010002252.1:0-39053 GCA_963574655.1 Perodicticus potto
CTCTTTGAACTCGTTCAGTTCTTGAGACATCTTTTGGGTCATCTTTTGGATTACTGCTTGAAATTCTAATTCTATCTTTTCCTCCATTGCGCTGATCTTAGTTGCTATCCAGACTCTGAATTCAACTTCTGACATCTCAGCCATTTGCTTATGCAAGGGATCTTGTGCTTCATCTACCTTGTCATTCCTTGGGGGAGTTGATCTACTTTGGTTATTCATATTGCCAAAGTTTTTCTATTGATTCCGCCTCATGATTATTTTTCACTGTTGCCTATGACCGTCTCAGAGTTAGGGAGGTGTCTCTCCCAGATCAGACCCTGGCAGAATCACTCTGTTGTTACTGGATCTTTGTAGGGAGTGACCTTGTGTTTCTAATCCTGATTGACATTCTTATAACCTGGTTCAGGTACTCGCCGCCTCACATGTAAATTACTGGAGGAGTGCTAAGTTTCTAATTTTCCGCTCTCTACTAATTTCTTTCTACTTAATCTTTTTACGTATTGCTCTCCAATCAACCTTACCAGGACTGCCACATTAATCACATGAATCTTAGATGCAAACCTTTGATAAATCCTCATCATAACTACTAATCCTATCTTCAGGAAGTGGGGCCTGACCTACAAGGTCTTCCTTACCTCCCGGCATTATCAACTATTTCTCCTAATCTTGGTTTTTTCCAGCTGTGACAGTTCCAGCAGGGAGAAAGATGGCAGAGCGGTGGCAGAGGGATGGCATGGAGGAAGGGCATGTGAGCTGCTCCCTCAAGGATAATGTCATAGGAATTGCTATGAAATATTAACTGGGAGGCCCTTGGGTGGAGACATCTCCACAGTCTTTGTTTCCCACTGAGCAACTCAACACAAAGAGTAAGCAGCTAGGGCTAGGGCGCCAGCCACATATACTGGAGCTGGTGGGTTCCAACCCAGCTCAGGCCTGCCAAAAACAATGGTGACTACAACCAGAAAAATAGCCAGGTGTTGTGGGGGGCACCTGTAGTCCCAACTACCTGGGAGGCTGAGGCAAGAGAATCGCTTAAGCCCAAGAGTTTGAGGTTGCCATGAGCCCCACGGGACTCTACCAAATGTGACATAGTGAGACTCTGTCTCAAAAAAAAAAAAAAGAAAAGGAGCACAAAACTTAAGCTTAACAGCCAGAAACCACCAGCTCATCTCTAACTAGGGGTTCCCACTTCTGTCAATCAGATATTTCCTTTGTCTTGTTTTTGCTAATACCTTATAATAAAAGTTTTCTCTTCAAACCCCTTTGGTGGAGCCCAAACCATTTGTTTGACACTACCCAGTTCATGAATTGCCGTCAGCTCAAATAAGTTTCAATGTGCCGAAGTCTTTTAACAGACTGAAGTCAAGATTTGGGGCCCCCAGAATAAAGCTAGTGAGATACATTTGGGCTGAAAGTTAAGATAAAATAGGAGGAGGAGCAGGACTCCTCACATACGTGCACACACAGGTGCTTACACACACACCGTGATGAAGCAGAGGGGCCCTGGGCAGGAGGCTGGGAATGAAGCCACATCCCTCTCACGTCAGCCAGTGAATCTTCCCAGGATAAAACCAAAGGCAGAAACTAAGCCAGCTCATCCAGGGGTCAGGGGCAGGGAGGTCAGGCGTCTCAGAGAGAGGAGCTGTCCCACCTGCCTTTGCCCATCTAATCTTGTTTTTAAGTAACTTTTATAATGTCAAAATATTATATTCTCATGTAGACAATTTAAAGAGAATAAATAAAAAATAAATAACCTTCAAATATATAGAGATACATATATATGAACATATATCTTTCCTACATTATTAAAAAAGTCATCCCGAACATCAACTTTAATGCTGCATAATATTTCAATAAATGTACTTAACTTGTCCTCTATGTATGTGAATATCTTTGTTCATAACTGGTCATTTCCTTTCTCTTCCTTTTTTTTTTTTATTTTAAGACATCATCCCTCTCTGTTGCCCCAGGCTAGAGTGCCCTGGCGTTATGCCTCATGACAACCTCAGACTCTTGGGCCCAAGCCATTCTGTTGCCTCAGCCTCTCTAATAGCTGGGACTACAGGTGCCTGCCACAACATCTAGCTAGTTTTTCTATTTCTTTTTTAAATAGAGACAGAGTTTCACTCTTGCTCAGGCTTGGTCTCAAACTCCTGAGCTCAGGCAACCCACTAATTTCAGCCTCCCAGAGTGCTAGGATTACAGGTATGAGGCACTGTGCCCACCCATAGAGGTGATTTCTTAAAGGTAAATTCCCAGAAGTAAGACCATATATCCATGAACAACTTTAACATTCTTGATACACATTGTTAAATTTCCTTCAGAAAGTTCATACCAACGTGTGAGAACCCAGCCTCACTCGTCTTCCTGACAGCGAGCATTGTCAATTCTACTGTATTAACCACCCTAACCCACACTCCCACATCAGATCAGGCAAAGAAGAATGAATGGATATTTGAGAGAATAAATTTGTACAGAGAAGAACCACCCAGATAAATAGGCAGACCAACTAACGCTGGAGAAAACAGATGCAATTCAGAGGATAGAAAGGAGTTTTAAAATGTCTTATTCATAGCCTCAGTGAGAAGATGTTGAAACCACAGAACAAACGCTAGGCTGCAATCAAAAAGGAGAAATCATGGAAAAAGACATTTCTTGGTAATTAAAAATATGATTTCCAGAATTAAAAATTTAATTGAAGTACTGAGGGATGAAATTTCCCAAAATGTAGAGCAAGAGAAAAAAGACAGAAAATCTGAGTGGCTGGCTGTTCGGTCCCACCTGCCTTAACACAGAAATTCACAATGTAGCTTTCAGAAACTGGGGTGGGAGCTTTGAGTAAGTGGACTCGCAGTGGTGGGGTCACAGTTTGGTTTTATATATTTAAGGGAGGCAAGAATTATAGGTAAAGTCATAAACCAATACATGGTAGGCATATGTTGGTTCAGCCCAAAAAGATGGGATATTCCTGGGGTTCAGGGATTCTTTAGTTGACAATTGGCTGGAAGAGTTGGATGATCAGGAGTCAGCAGAGAGGAATGTCTGAGCCAAGATCAGGAAGTCTTCTCTCTCTCATGTGATGCTAGACCAGAATCAGAGTGGGAATAAGACGCACTAGATTGGGTTAATACCCCCTGTTTAGAGAGATTTTATTATTCATTCTTAGGTGTGATTCACGAGACCCCTTTAGAAAGGAATCTGGGGGTGAAAGAAAAGGGTCTAAGGTCAGTCCTCAAAAGCATCTCTTCAAATTTTACTCTTATACTAAAAATAACAAACTAGGCCGGGCACAGTGGCTCATGCCTATAATTCTAATACTTTAGGAGGCCAAGGCAGGTGGGTTGCTTGAGCTCAGGAGGTTGAGAACAATCTGAGCAAGAGCGAGACCCTGTCTCCAAAAAAATATCCAGGCATTGTAGTGGGTGTCTATAGTTCCACTACAGGGGACTGTAGTATAGCTACTCAGGGGGCTGAGGCAAGAGGATTGCTGGAGCCCAAGAGTTTAAGATTGCTATGAGCTATGATGCTATGGTATTCCCCACAGGAGGACAAAATGAGACTCTGTCTCAAAAAAATAAAGATTAAAAAATAATGAACTCAATTTATAGAATTGGTTTACAGTAATCCAAGGAATAACAAATTCCAAAGAACATGAATCTTTGCTAAACCATTGAGTAATTCCTTTTTCCTTTGATTCAAAGGCTCCGTTTAGGGAGTGCTACTTTAAAGATGGTAAAAAGATTTTGTCTTCCTCATCCTCTTTCTCATCCATCTGGTTAACTGTATGTGTCGTTCTTGTACCAGGCAGCCAGTAACAGCTTGTTTGTTATATAACCTGGAAAACTCTAGATATCTTAAATTAGGTATAGATAGAACAGATAAAGGATAATTTTAAGAGATTTCTTGGAGTTTAGAGTTGTAGGGTTTAGTTTCTTGATAGTGGTTGTTTTTGTTGTTGTTTCAAGACAGAGACTTACTCTGTTACCCAGATAGTGTGCAGTAATGTCATCAGAGCTCATGGGAGCCCCCCAACTCCTCGACTCCTGCAATCCTCCTGCATCAGTCTCCTGATTAGCTGAAACTACAGGCACACACCACTACTTCTGGCTAATTTTTTTTTTAAATGGGGGTCTCACTAAGTTACTCAGGCTGTTCTTCACTTTTTTATTAAGCATCTAAAACTTGGTGGCATCCAGTTAATACTAAGAATCAACCTTCCAGAAAAATTGTAATGAGATAAGATAAGGAATATTTTAGAAGAGTGAAATTTAGAATATGGATGTTTCTACCAAAACTGACACTACTGAGTCTCAGGAGATGAGTTTTAACTTACTCTTCACCACCACCTCTTAAGTCTTTTTCTAAGATTAAATAATAAATTGTAAGCTCCTTTCACCACTCTACTCTAGAAATAATTTCACTTACCATGAATGAATGTCTCTGTGTTTATCATGATTGAACAAAATGTCAGCAAACTACCTCGTATCAATCAACTGACAAAGTGATTAAGAAAATAATTCTGGAACCCATGGTCTGTGTGGCTTTGAATCATGATGAATAACTTTAAGGAAACTGGCCAAAATGTGTCATGAGAGAAGGAGTCCTCAAGGTAATAGTGGGAGCACTTGGTGTACATTTCTGGGAAATTTGAAATGGGCTAAGAAGCTAGACAGGACAGTAGGTATCACCTTATCATTAATCTAATTTTTGATAGAAAGGTGAGATCAGCACTTTCATCATTTAAAGAAGCTTATAGACTCTTCTAAATTTTGGAGAATTTTATATACAAGTTCTGGGGATGATGAATAGTGACAATGGCCATAGCAACACATAGTGGCAGCTGCAGGTCTGGTCATTTATCAGCCATAAAGTTTGGGAAGAACCTGGAGACAATGTGCCAGCTAGAGTTATTGAGAGCCTGGTGGGGCAAGCACTACAAGGACAACATTCATGTGGATCCTCTGAGCAGTACAATGCGGTTGGGCTGGTGAGACTGATTCTCCAGATCCAGAAGGTGCCTTGAAAAAGATGTCACCAACCCGGCTGTCACCAAATTCCCTGTGAAGTTTTTCATGGATTTCACAGCTGGAGGCTTCTGGCTCCTTGTGTCACATTCAAACACATTTTTGTGGCTGCTTACAAACACAAAAATGAACAGGGGTGGCAGAGATCTGACCCACACAATCCATCCTGAATGGATCATAGTGTGGAAATGTTTATGAATATTGAAAAAACATTGGTGCAATCAGTGTAACCTGGTTTCTTGTACCCTTAATGAATTCCCAACAATAAAAAAAAAAAAGAAAAAACATTGGTGCAGAGCAGTTGCCAGACCAGATCCAACATTTTCCTCCTTCCAGATATTGATCTGAAAATGGCTAGCAAATTGAAAGATATCATCAAATAACATCAGGGGACATGTACTGGTAAGAAGTCAAAAACTATCCACCACATTTATCCATATTCTTCCTCACAAAATGATGAATAATGGTTGAGACCAGTGATCAGAGAAGACAAGCAGATGTTAGTGCATTGGGGCTTTACCTGGACAGCTTTGACACGTGGGTCCATAATAATGATGCTGATGCTAAAATTAAAGATCCACTAATTCCAGAAAAGCCATGGAAGATTCATATGAAATGGATATATCACTATACCAATGAATGTTTTAATGAGGAGGATTATGAGGTAGATGAGAAGAGGAAGCCTGTGAGTTTTCATTAGGGGATGTCAACAAAGAATGAAGAGTTAGTCAGAAGTACAGATAGAAGAGATAGAAAAGCATTAGCCAATGCTCAAAGAGAAAACATTCACCTTTGCCTACAACCCCCAAATTCATGGAAGAAGAGTGGGGAGAAAGGTCAACCTAGTCTCTATGAGGAGTGCAGATGTCAGAAAGAGGAAGATGAGTAAGAATATCTTACAAAGGACGTGGAAGACCCAATACCTGTACCCAACATAGAGGAAGTAGTACTTCCAAAAATGTGAGCCCAAAGAGAGAAAATGCGCTTGTTAAAGAAAGACCAATAGTGGATCTAGAAGAGCAGAGTGAATAACAGTCACAATAGAAGAAAGAAAGATAATGATCCTAGCAAAGGTGATCAGAGTCGGGCAGTTGACTCTGCTGAAGGTAATGTGACAGTGCAGGCCAGTCACATTATTATTCCCAGCTATGCATCATGGTTGTAACTGCATTCACGTGGTTGGATAGTGGGCTTGTCCTGAGTCCTTCAATGGGAAAAAAATGTAAGACTCCCAAAATACACTTGGCATATTGAAATTTTATGATTGACATGTATTGCCTCAACTCCTACGTTCCTTTGTTGGAAGAACTCGACTGGATGTGTGTGCCACAATGAGGCCTCATGCCTTTTTAGAGCAATGGGGGTTTGTTAATTACCAAGTTCATTTGGAAAGTCAATCCATGGCCATGGGACCTCCTCCTACACCTTATTTTAATGTATTAGCTGAAACTTCTCCTGGCTTATGCCCTGCATCTTGGGTCACCTCAGGTCACCGCTGCTCATAAGATGTTAAATTTTCTTTCTTTCCTTCCTTCCTTCCTTCCTTCTTTCTTCCCTCCCTCCCTCCCTCCCTCCCTCCCTCCCTCCCTCCCTTCTTTCTTTCTTTCTTTCTTTCTTTCTTTCTTTCTTTCTTTCTTTCTTTCTTTCTTTCTTTCTTTCTTTCTTTCTTTCTGTCCTGGGGCCAGATTTGAATCCACCACCTCTGGTATATGGGGCCAGAACCCCACTTTTTTGAGCCACAGGCACCACCCAAGATATTAAATTTTCTTGAGAAAAAAGAAAAACCATTGACTTCAGAACTGACATTTATTAAAAGAAAAGATCAGCAAAGAGTAAAGGTGCTAGTGCTGGAAGAAAATGGCCTGAGCAGGGGATGCTTCTACTGTCAGAGGGCCTGAAGATATCCAAGGATGATTGGAACAAATGTCAGAACATATTGGAAGTCACACTCAGGATGAATTTTCCCTCCAGTTTCTGAGGCTTCCCACTGAGCACTTACCTTGAGAATTCAGATGCTGCCCTTGGACCTCTGTCTTACCAACCTGTTTCCTTCATTCAATTTGGAAATCTTGTTATGAGTGTGGGGAAGAAATCCTCAGGACCCTGTCAGTACAGCTATTTGGGAGATAAGCAGAGAAAAAGAAAGCAGGCCAGAAGTCACATTGCAAGATTACAGCAGCCCCCTTCCCATACTCCTATAAATACTCACAACCCTGACAAAAGTATCGCTACCCTGGGACGACAGCTAGTGGTAGAAAGCAGGTCAGAGGGTGGCACCTGTGGCTCAAAGGAGTAGGGTACCTGCCCCATCTACTGGAGGTGGCGGATTCAAACCCGGCCCTGGCCAAAAACTGCAAAAAAAAAAAAAAAACAGAAAAGAAAAAAGAAAGCAGGTCAGAGATCAAATGGCATGGTCACAGCAACCCCTCCCCACCCTCCTGAAATGCTTAAAGGCCGGTGTTCCTGGGAAGCATCAGAATCTCCTATCCTGGTCCTGGCTGGCACTAGACATGGGCCTTCGTGCAAGATTAACACCTTTTATGGAAAGCAGTAATTCTAAAATCAGTCTCATACATAGCATCATTCTCTCTGCAGGAGAGATGATCTCTCTTAACTCTCATGACCCCCTCCCACATTTCAACTACACTAAAAAAGTCCCTTGAAATTGTGTGAGCTGGGCTGACTTCTGGTCACACTTCATTCTGCTCCTTTAAAATAAACCCTGTCCTTAATGCCTGGACTGGCCTCTCTTTCTTGGGGACCCCGGCCAGACTCTATCCCTAAACCTCTCAATGAGCACTGTTGCTTTTCTGTTATCTGTGCTGGGCCCTCATGTGGTACCTGCTATAGCACAAGTGGCTCTGGAGGGGTCTTCTCAAGTCCCTGAGAAGGTACCACTGGGACTGGCTGAAGCTCATTTCAAGACAACACAAGCAGCAGCACCAGCCTCTGGGAAAGTAGATCCCACCTGCAGCCTGGAGAGCAGCAGACTCAGGGTCCAACAAGCCAGAAAAGCTTGAAGGAGCTGAAGAGGAATCCAAGGAAACAGATGCTGACGGTCAGCAATCTGGAAAATAAAAAAGATGATAAAGCACAAGATGGAGAAAATTAGCAAACAACAACAACAAAAAAGAGAGAAAGAACAGGATAGTGAAGTAAGTGAGGACACCAAATCAGAGGAAAAGGAAACAGAAGAGAACAAAGAAGTGACAGATAAACACATAAAGAAAGAGAAGGTGATATTAGGAAGAGGAAAGCAGAACATGAAATTTCTGAAGGAAATTCTTCCTCAGTTACTACCAAAGTCAAGCTCCTGGCTGCTGCAGAAGACAGAAAGTTCAAGTCCCCAGGAGCCCTCCTGGGTGAGGCTCACATGGAGAAACCAGAGATGGGACTTTGACATTTTAAGGAGTTGGAAACTATCGTGGACAGAGAGAAAGAGGCTGTAGGAGGAGTGATAAAATGATATAAATTATAATAATGTAATATTACTATATAATAATGCTACATGTTATATATGCTGAAAAATAATACACTATGTAAAATAGTAATAGTGGATTTTGGCAATTAAAATCTGACCATTTTTAAATAAAGTACAAATTAGATAAAATACATACAATAATAAGTAGCTGATTTTGCTTAAGGAAACACTGTGTCTGCAGTTGAGTCAACACGAATGGTTAGGAGAGAAGCCAAGGGCTTGTTAGAACCTGAGTACTAACAAGTTCTATTGGTCTCTATAAAAATAATAATTAAACAACAAATTCTGGAGAAACTGTCTTCAATCTATATGGAATATAACAGCATTCTCCTCTTTTTAATTTCTTACTCTTCCACAATTATCACTAAAAATAATTTGCTCTGAGCACTTACTCATAGCTTTACACTTGATGACTTACTAATGCCGATGAAGGGCAGAAAGAAATTACATATTTAATATTTTTCTTTTCTAGCCAAAGAGAGGAAGGAGTGTTTAAGAGAACAGGCTCTGAAGTTGGACCCACTTGGCTCAGATCATGGTTCTGATCTCAGCAGCTTGAGCAAATGACTGCATATCTTTTTGCCTCAGTTTCCTCATTTTCAATGTGAGGATTATACTATTTCCTACAATATAGGCCAACTGGGGTTATACACAACATAAAACAAACAAAACCTGCTTACCTAGGTTCCTGTTACCATTATCTAACTATTTTAAGCCTTTATTATTTCATGTGTAAAAAAGAGGATTATTATTTTGACCAACTTACCACGTTGCTGTGAACATAAGGGGAGTTAAAACACTTACCACATTGCTTGGTACATTATAAGCCCTCGGTAAACAGTAGCTATAAGGTATTGGCCTGACTTTTCAACAGAACCACAGCCATAATTCCGAAGACGGCGTCCTCCGACGGAATTTCCGAAACACTGCCATCTAGCGACGCATCCGACGGGAGCCGGTTCTATGCTCTGTCCCTGTTTCTGACTTGAGACGGGCTGGGTCCTGCAAAGCTGCACTTTGGGAAGCTCGGGTGCTGCTGGCCTCTGCTGCCCGCCACGGGCTCGCAAGCTGAGTACAAAAGGAAAACTCTTGGGAAGCACCAGCCCCGGGTGTCCTCAGGTTCCACCAAGCCCTTGGCTTCTCTCCTTACAACTGTGGACACAAGCAAAATCAACCTGAAAAATAAAGAAAAATCAACAGAACGGTGCAGCACACCAATCAGCTAGGGCATTCCTCTGCCAAGGGTGGCCAGATCACTTCGGGGTGGGGAGCAGTTACAACAGCTAAGGAAGAGCCTCGACAACTAAGCAGATCCCGTGTGACCCGGGACCAGGGGTTATCTCGCTCAGCAGCAGAGAGCTCGGTGCTGCTGTCACCGCCACCGGCTCGCAGCTGCATTTGTGTGTTCACGGAAGTAGAACAGATGTTGCCCTAAAATAAACTGAGCAGGTTGGGCCTCATCTAAAAAGCAACCACTGGAAGGTGATGAGTGAAGGGCGACCTTTGCATCGTATGCCTGAATATCATCTGCAATCTTTTCACAGTTTTGCTGCTTTTTGCAGGCAAGTACATTTGGGTAAAGCATTTCTCAGGCTTTTGGTATTGAGCAAATTTCTCAGTTTAATGAGGACTCTTCAGAATCGTTTGCTTCAATTATACCCAGATAATACAAGTAAAATGTCTGAAAGGTGAGATACAGAGGAAGTCAGGCGTCAATTGCCTGGACTTCTTTTTCTATTTTTTCCTTGACTGTTTTAGTCCAGGACCCCTGGTCTCCAAATCTTGGCCCAATCCTCTCTTCTTCAGAAAGGCTCACAGCTGACCTCCTTAATAAGGTGGTGTTTGTGCCATTGTTCTCAGCGAACCACGCCCTGGCTTTCTCAGCACTTACCACTTTGTTACATTTAAACAGCTGATCATTTGGTGAATGTCTCTTTTCCCACTGGGCGGGGTGGGGGGGTGGGGGAGTGGGGGAGTGTCTAAGGTCAAGTGCCCGTGCTCAGCACAGGCCTGGTGCAACGTTAAATGAGGAAAGCTGGGATCTTTCCTTGCTGGTAATTAATGTTCCCTGGAGCTAAATCAGTCACTGAACAGAAGTGGATATGAGCTGTGGTAAAAGATCTTAGGACCCCTACCCTGCCCCTCTGCACACTGGGTAAAAACAACTTTCCTGAAGAGATGGGGGGTCCCAAGGGGAAAAACTGGACCTGCCACCAGATGAGGACAGAATTCATTTTGTCAGAAGAAGGAAACTTCCCACACTCCTCTTTCTCTCTAAAACTGGACTCTGTTAAGATTTATGTCAAGGGTAATGATTTAATTCTCCTCCAGAAGTAAACTTTGAATTGAATTTAAATAGTCAAAATTCAATTTTATATTTATTTATTTTATTTATTATTTTTTATTATTTTTATTAAATCATGGTTGTGTACATAAATGCAATCATGGGGTACGATGTGCTGGCTTTATACACTATTTGAAATATTTTCATTGAACTGGTTGACATAGCTTTCATGGCATTTTCTTCTTTATTGTGTGCAGACATTTATATTCTACATTTAGTAAGTTTCACCTGTACCCTTCTAAAATGCACCATAAGTGTGGACCCACCAATTACCCTCCCTCCCCACCCTTGTCCCTTCCCCCATGATCTTGTGCTGTAGTTGGGTTATAGCCTTCATTTGAAATCTATAAATTAGTTTCATAGTAGGGCTGAGTACATTGGATACTTTTTCTTCCATTCTTGGGATACTTTGCTAAGGCAAATTTATATTTTGGTATGAAATTAGTTGATATGGAAGTTTTGGAAAAAGGATATGATGATGTTGCAGGAAGACAAGGCCCAAGGGAGAGAAAGATCACCCAAACACCACGTTTATAAGAGGAAGGGCTTTATTCACCAGCTGGGAGCTTACGGCATAGAAGAATTCCAAATGGCCGTGCTCCCTGTCTAGCTTGATCTTTCCCTTTTTATTGACAGTCAAGAAGTTCCACCCCACAGGTACCCTTCTCATTGGCCAGTTTGAATCAAGCGGGAGATGCTAGTCCAGCACCCAAAGAACTACAGGATTTCACAGAACTTGGAAATTTCCAAGTTCCAGGAAGTTATAAATTCCTAAGGCCTGAGTCACTATGGAGAGGACCCTGCAAGTGTATCCTTGTGCTCTCCTTGACAAAACCTGTTCTCCCAGACCTCACCCTTCTCGGGTATCCTCTCTCAATGACTTTGCTACTCTCTACTACATTTCTATTTCTTATACATAATCATGGTCCTGAAAAACCATCTTATACGTGAATTTGAATTGAAATGAATATCTTTATCTGGTTTAGGAAAAAGAGTAAGATGTGTATTTCTATGTAAGTATGTGAAACAATCTCAGAAAGTTGAAAGTCAAACACCTTGAAATTTAGAGTTTTCAAATTAAACAGAAAGATAAGCTTTGCAGGACAGGAAAATAAATTCCCTGACAAGTCTGTTTTTCCCCTAAAATTTAATTAAATACCATTTTATAGGTCTGATAAATGGTCCATGCAGAACAAACAGCTTTCAGGTCAGCACCCACATTTGTAAAATTCAGGTTTTGCTGCATTGATAGAGGAAAATGGGGAAACGGGGAAAAAACCTATAAAATGCAATTTTTAAAAATAACTCTCCAACAAAATATCTGTTTCAAGATTATATATTATATAATTTCAGTGGCAGTCTCATCCTTTTGATTCACAACAATAACATTGGACTTCTGTTATACTTATCTATGTTGCCCAAAATTCAACAATATTTAATGCGTATGATAATAGGAAGTGGAGTTGAGGAAATGGTCCTTTCTCAAGTAGATTACATTCCATTTCCAAACGTAGCATGCTGTATTTGTTATTATAAAAAAGGGAAACTGACTTCTTACTATATAAATAAAATAAGATTTTATTTTCAGAATGTTTTTGTTTAAAATAATTAATTTAATCTGCTTTCATAGGTGGGTCAAAAGGGACGTGGAACATATATACGGATATACACATATATTCTTTTTACCATTCCGTGTGCTTGATGCAATCGTGAGTTACAATGCAGTTTTGAAGACTGCAGTGAGTTACGGAATTATGCCCTACTTCTATAAAACTGTACTTCCTTCCACCTAATGAAATACTTATAATAAAGTCAGATAAAATTAAGGGGGCAATTAAACATCTGACAGCAATAGTTTTATAGATTTTGTTTGATTTAAGGAGTATAACGATGGTCTGGTTGTCATAATCTAGTGATTGGAAATTAGTTTTTAACACGCTGGCAGCCACATCTAGCAAGTTATGTCTGAACCAGTTCCAAATAGGCTCCAACAAATGTAATCTACAAGGTGTCCCAAAAGTCACCTTTAAAGTGACCATACATTGGCTTGGCGCCCATAGCTCAGTGGTTAGGGTGTTGGCCACATACACCAGGACTGGCAGGTTCAAACCCAGCCCAGGCCTGCTAAGCAACAATGACAACTACAAAAAAAAAAAAAAAAAATAGCCAGGCGTTGTGGCGGGTGCCTGTAGTCCCAGCTACTTGGCAGGCTGAGGCAAGAGAATTGCTTAAGCCCAAGAGTTGGAGGTTGCTGTGAGC
Source organism: Perodicticus potto (assembly GCA_963574655.1). Lineage (NCBI taxonomy): Eukaryota > Metazoa > Chordata > Mammalia > Primates > Lorisidae > Perodicticus > Perodicticus potto. The sequence continues at coordinate 13,109 of CAUYRH010002252.1, forward strand.
TGTGACGGCACAGCACTCTACTGAGGGGAATAAAGTGAAACTCTATCTCAAAAGAAAATAAAAAAATTTTTAAAAAGTCACCTATACATAGAGAAAATGGGAAATTGTAGCTAAATGTACCTTTATTTACAAAATTACAAAGTTTTACAAAATATTTACAGAATATTCTCTACATGTTGGCCACCTCTTTGTAATGAATATTTTGTAAATAAAGCTACATTTAGCCATAACTTCCCATATTCCCTGTGTATGGAGACATTAGGGGTGGCTTTTGGGACATCCTGTATATGGCTTAGGAAGTTTAGAATAGAAATACAACTCACGAATCAAGGCAGGACCTAGTGCACCATCAAGCCCCATTGTATTTTGGTTTCTAACAGATAAGATCCACGTAATCACTCATGCTATTCTCCAACATGTTCTCTTGTAGAATATACACAGAAATATACACAGAACAGAGAGTTCAATACATCAGAATCTGCTTAGTAAGGTCTAACATTCTATGGCTCTCACACTTGACATATGAGTTCTAGAATTATTGTGACATCTCAATAGTATGCATTTTCTTTCCTTTTTTGTGACTAGATTCTTTAAAAACTTTGTGATGTGATGGCTTTTTAGTTAGAGGTAGGACTTACAGAACTCTTGTAAAAAGTGTTGGCTAAACCACATAGTTAAAACTGTACAATTTCAGAATGTTAAATCCTGTACAATCTGCCCTTCGAGATTAATGGTGCTAATTACATGCCTGATATACTTTACAGATTAAGTAAAATCAGTTCAATATAATGACTTTAGATCATTCTTATCTAGCATATTCTGAGTAATGAGGTTATTTTCATTTATATTTTATGTATAGATCACATTATCACTGTACCTTGCTGCTTCAATTACTAGTGCTGTCTTAGGGAAATAAAAGAAATATGTGAAGGTTCAATGCTGATAAAGGAGGTCTAAAATTAAGGGTCTTATAAATGTAATGGTAAACAGATTCCTGTTGCAGATAGTCAGACTGACTTAAATAACTGAGGGATGAGGATAGAATTGACATCAAAGAAGAAAAATTACAACCGTTACTCACCCTGTACTAGGGATGCAAGTTAAGTTTGAGTTCTTGCGAATTCCTTAAGGGCCAGGTTTTCGCTTAGATATATTCCTAAAATCATATATACTATATAATCTGAATTTGTACAAGACTAAAAGGTATTCATAGATACAGAAGTAGGTCCTCCCCCCAAAGTGTGGTATACTTGTGTCACTTGTGTCTTGCAATTTGTTCTATAGTGTGTTGCAAGGAATTTGTTAATACTAAAAACTGAAGTATCAAGGTTTGTGAATTATTTACTTAAAAAAATACTTACTTTATGCAAGTTTTTCCCTGTAATAAAATCATTTCTTTTACTTTGCACTTGACAGTATTTCCTTAAGTGGGACACCCTTTTCTGAAAATGTCATCCTTTAGTGAAAGAGTGAAATTTCAGCCAATTATTGTGAATTGTCTTAATCCATAACATATGTCTGCCAAAGCTCAAGTGGTTGATTTGTGTGTTGTTTATACTTGCAGCATAATAATTGTTCAGGGTTAAGGGTCCCAGTTCCCCGAAACCAGTTGACCTGGTTCCATTATTTAGCTGAGCTAGAAAATTCAACCTGCAATAATTAAAACAAAAATGAGTGGAAACAGAAAATAAAACTGGAGCAGCACAGGCAGGGCAAATAGAAAGCAAAAGTAACCTGCACAAGTCTCAGCATAACAAAGAGAAATTTTATTTAGGAAGAACAAAGAAAAGTTTAGAGCACTTCCAAAGAGAGCTGGAAGTGGGTTCCTCTCCCGATGAAGAGAAAGTGAGAGAATGATGTAGCGGCCAAGTCTGTGCAAAGGTGTAAATACCCTCTTCTTATCCCTCTTCTTCAGTCCTTTCTGAGCCTACGGGCATTATTGTTCTTTTCTCTTGGTCATTGATTATTGTCTCTTTCAACTGGTCATTGATTATCTAGGTTACTTCATACCTACATTTTTGTGGGCCTTCCAGATGTCCCAGTTCCCCAGGCCAGGCTTCCCTCCCATCCCCCTGTGGGTCCCTTTCTTTGTTTTTCTTCCCAATAATTAAGTGGTTGCGGTATTTCACAACCCCCACAAAATGGTTTCTATCTTTTTCAAGGTCTATGTCTTCTCGTGGGGGTGTGTTGGATATGTGAAGTCCAAGGCTCAGGTGCATCAGTGCATGTCAATCTCTTTTTGCGCAGGTGCAAAAAGAGATTGACATGCATTCCATCAAATAATTATGTACTCTTAAATATTTAAAAAACTGAAGAATTTTCTGTGATCCCCAAGAGAGGGTTAGTTGGCCCTGGAGGTAAGTCTGTGCTTACGTCCATCAAGGCATTTGATCATTCTATACAATTTAATTGCTGGTAGACCACACACCCAATAAATACCTGTTCAAGTAATAACTTCGATAAAATTTGATCAAAAACATATAATGTGGCTTTATACAAAAGCAAAATATGGAGTCAATTAACTTTATAAATTCCTTGACAGTATGTTATCAGATGTGGTTAAAATTTTCCTACAAAAATTTGATTTGAGGAGTCTGCCCTTAACATGGAATCTTTTTTTTTTAAAGCAAGCCTTTTGTGTTTGTATTTATTCTTAAGGAAGTTAAACTCTTTAATAATATTAATCCAATTTAACTTAATCAGCTTTGTTGAGTTTCTACTCTGTGCAAGGTTCCATACTGGGTGCTAAGGAAATATGATGAATTAGACACAATTCCTAATCTTAAACATTGGATGTACAAATAATGATAATATAGCATGAGGGTAACAATATACATAGGTGTGTATGTGTGTATGTTTGTATATAAAATATGAAGTTAGCACAGAGGACTGAGGTCCAAGTCTACTCAAACAAGTTTTGAACGTCTTCCTGACAGAAGTAACACCCTAGTTGAAGCTTTGATGATGAGTAGTTTGGTGATGAACAGACTATGGGGAAGGTGGAGGAGAGAGCTGTCCTAGGCACAGGGAACAGCATGTGTTCCAGCACTGAGTGGGGGTGGGGGGACAAATGTGCAGGTATGTTGTGTGTGTGTGTGTGGGGGGGGGGTGTGTGCTTAAGGGGGCAGGTGGGGTGCTGCCCTATCTTTACACAGGGTTGAGTGTGACATTCTAAGAAGCCAGCACTCAATTCCACAGCCAAGAGTTTTAAGCATGAAAGGGACAAGATTATATTTCTGTTCTAGGAAGACTATAGTTGTGACAGGAGGATGATCAGAGAATGAGAAAATGATAAGCAGAATTTTTTTTTTTTTTAATGCTGGATAGTGCCACAATACAGCATTAAAATACAGAGCAGGGCTCGGCCCCTGTGGCTCAACGGGCTAAGGCGCCAGCCACGTACACCTGAGCTGGCAGGTTCGAATCCAGCCTGGGCCTGCCAAACAACAATGTCGGCTGCAACCAAAAAAAAAAAAAAAAAAAAAAAAAATGGCCGGGCGTTGTGGTGGGTGCCTGTAGTCCCAGCTACTTGGGAGGCAGAGGCAAGAGACTCGCTTGAGCCCAGGAATTGGAGGTTGCTGTGAGCTGTGATGCCACAGCACTCTATCCAGGGTGACAGCTTGAGGCTTTGGCTCAAAAAAAAAAAAATCAATTTACAATCAAATTTTCCAAAACTAGAATTACATTAAAAAGATATTTGACTAGAGATACTTTGTTCTTCATCTGCTTTGTAAAAGTGCTACTATTTGTGATTAATGTGTCAAACACTAAAAAATTTACTTAAAAATTAAAATATGAAAGTCAAAGAGTGAATAGATGTATTTAAAGTATAATTAGGCCAGGCAGCATAGCTCTGGCCAGGAACTTTCCCATTCTGGGAGGCCCAGAAGGGAGGATTGCTTGAGGTCAGGAGTTCTAGATTAGCAGCAAGAGCAAGATCACAACTCTACTAAAAATAGAAAAAATTAGCCAGATGTGGTGGTGAATGTTTGTAGTACCAGCTATGGGGGAAGGTAAAGCAGAAAGATAACTTGAGGTTAAAGCAGAAAAATAACCAAGAGTTTGAGGTTGCAGTGAACTATGATGATGCCACTGTAGTCTAGCCAGGGTGACAGAGCAAGACTCTGCCTGAACAAAAAAAGAAAAAAAAGATAATTAAAAAAGAAACTATTCAAAATTGTTGACTAACTTAAGACAATGTTAATAGTTTTCTCTTTTATTTTGTTGTACAAAGCTGTGAAAGAAACATTTAGAACACCAATAAAGAGCTTCCCCCAAAATAGTTTTATAGTTGGCAGATGTCATGTAGAAAAACTTGGTATGAAAAGTTTCTTTGATAGTGTTAATTTTTTGTCATTCAAATAGGCATAAATGTTATGTTTCAAACAATGTGAAATCTAATAACATACATGTGCCCGGAATAAAATGTTTGACTCACGCTGTCAGATTTATGGTGAGACTTAAAATCAGTTTTATGAATATTTAGAACATTTCGAACTGCTAGAGAAGGAATTAATAAAAACCCAGTACATTTAAATATGTGTAAGTTTATATGTTTATAGAGCTGAATGCATATTTTAATTTCACATTTATACAAGTTCCTTCCTTATAACATCTAAAGCTATACCATACTAAACAAGAAAACTTTATTATTCAGACAGAAAGATTAACATAAACTGAAATGTGCATCATGATAGCAATCAAAAAGGATCAGAACAAAAGCGTTTGCTTTGGAAAAATATTAGACTAAATGTTTAATTTCATAGTTTATGGCACACACAAACTACTAACTTTTTAATCCACTTGAACACTGTATATCGTACTTTCCAATTCCTTACTTCCCTACTTTTCCTCACATGCACAAATAAACATTTAATTACCTAATACCCATTCCATGTATGTATGATATGAAATAATATAAGCATACAGCAGACACTGCAGTATGCAGAGGCTAGAACAGGTGCCATAAAAAGGTGAGTTGCCTTTCTTAGTATAACCTATTTCCCGTACAAAAGATTTAGATTTGTTATCTAGTCTCCCTTGGGTTATGTTCACATCTCCTCAATTTAGGAACTTATAGAAGGCTTCCACTGGAGTAATGAAATAAATATTTTTTTAACATTCACAGTGGGACAATAAGAACTGATCAAGAAATAGTTTCCCAATTAAATAAAGTGATACCTAGCATAGGTGTCTGGCCCAGAGAGGTACTCAGTAAGAGCTACCTTTACCATTCCAGCAATTATTTTCTGATTAGAACAAATTTCTAAAAGGTTATTGTTATTTGATAAATGGTGTCACTGGAACAGTAATCATTAGTAAGAATACTTTCTTTTGTGCTGCAGTCCCCAACCCTGCCCACCAGCGAGGTTGAGGCAGGAGGATCAGTTGAGCCCAGGAGTACAAGGTCAGCATGTGTGAATATTTTAAATATTGCACATTATATTTTTAATGTCTGGAATATTTGAACATTACTTAAGACAACATAAAATGACTTTTATCAGCCAAGTATCACGTAAGATTTTTCTTACAAAAAGTTCATTTTTCTTTAATGAGCTTTATTATGTAAATACACTAGAGTCAAAACTAGATTTAAAAAGTTTCATTATTTTGAGGCTGGTCTTAGGGAAAAAGCTATAACCCACCTTACTAACTCATTAATTTACTTAGTTGACTTATCAACTAATTTAAAGCTTTTAAAGTCAAGCTTTTATTCTATGTATATTAAGTGAAATGATTTCACCTACACATATATACACATACAAACAAAAAGCAGCAAAGTTGGCTAGGCACAGAGGCTCACACCTGTAATCTCAGCACTCTGGGAGGCCAAGGTGGATGGACTGCTTGAATGCAAGAGTTACAGACCAGCTTGAGCAAGAGCGAGATCCTCTGGGCTTGGTGGTGGCTCAGGCCTGTAATCCTTCCTCTGGAAGGCTGAGGTGGGTGGACTGCCTGAGCTCACAGGTTCGAGACCAGCCTGAGCAAGACCGAGACCCCCATCTCTAAAAATAGCCGGGCATTGTGGCAGGCACCTGTAGTCCCAGCTACTTGGGAGGCTGAGGCAAAAGAATGGCTTAAGGCCAAGAGTTTGAGGTTGCTGTGAGCTATGACATCACAGTACTCTACCGGGGGTGACAAAATGAGACCCTGTCTCAAAAAGAAAAAAAAAAGAGTGACACCCCATCTCTACCAAAACCAGAAAAACTAGCCAGATGTTGTGGTAGGACCAGATTTTAGGCTGTATTACATAGCCCTACTATGTAATTCATAGTACCTATGTTATAGGTATTCATAGGCCTATGAATTAGTGAGGCAAGAGGATTGCTTAAGCCCAAGAATTTGAGGTTGTTGTGTGCTATAATCCCATGGCACTTTACCCAAGGAGAGCGAGACTGTCTCAAAATAAAACAAAAAGCAGCAAAGTTCCTTAATCTTCCAAACTTGATTTTAGTGAGATAAGACTTCACAACATTTCTGCAAAATACCTTTTTTGAGACAGGGTCTCATTGTGTCACAGGGGCCAGACTGCAGAGGCACTCACAGCTCACTATAGCCACAAACTCCTGGGCTCTAACAATCCTGCCGTAGCCTCCCAAGCATGTGGCAGGGGTTAAGAGGGATATGTATCTCTCTTGCTTAGGCTCTTCCAGAACTCCTGGCCTCAAACAATTCTCTTGCCTTGGGCTCACAAAGTACTAGGAATACAGGCATGAGCCATGACTCCCAGAGAAATATCTTTATATAAGGTATTTTGATACACTTTGCTAGAGCTGATTTGATATACAACATAGACTGCTTACATCAAACTAGTTAACATAACCATCACCTCACTTATTTGTTGTGGTAAGATATTCTAGCTGCATTTTAAACTAATATTCAAGTATGTTATAGCCATGTCCGATCAAAAAATAAAAAGCTAAAACCAACCAATCAGGACAGGCTGCCCTAATATAGTCTTTGAAAGCTAGCTTTTAATACACTTTTAAATTCTGCAACCCGTTAGTAATTTTATCTAATTTCAAAAGCAACACAGACTTCATACCAATATTTCCCAAGTAAAATAGAAATATCTTTTCCAGTAAGGAAGCAATCATCTTACTTCTGTGATAAAAACAAACAAACAAACAAAATAAGGAGTAAAATAGCATTGTTTACCGCCTCTGCTCCCTTTTCATCCTCACTTAGAAAAGTCAACACACTTTCTAAGTCACTCAGCAAATAAACCCTTGTTACTCGGGAGGCTTCTCTGAAAAGTATGTCTGTATCTAGCTTACAAAAAACACAATGGAGTATTTCACATACACGTAAGAATATGAGTTTGAATGGTTAAAGATACTGTGCAAGTCAGTTTTTTTTTTAAATACGAATTTCATCAAGATTTTATGTCTTTAAAAATAAGACATTTTGTCTTAAAACCACACAAAAAATTTAATACTAAAAATATCATAAAATTTAAGATCTTGTGATTAAATACCAAGACCTTTTTTGTTGCCTGCACTGGAGTGCAGTGATATAATCACAGCTCACTATAACCTTAAACTCCCAGGTGTTGGCCTCTCAAAAGTGCTGGGAACACAGTCGCTATGCCTGGCCTAAGATCGGTGATTATCTTATGATTTTTATGCTGTAATGTTGTTTCCATCCATGTGGGTAATAGTTAAATCAGTACTATTTTCAAAGGTGAAAACTCAATCCTCACATACTCCCCTACAGACCCTTTAAATTACACTGCAAATTTTAGGTAATGAGGTCAAATTAATTTACTAGAGTATGAAGGCCCAAACTGAATTTATTTCTCAACAAGGGCATCTTCCTTTTTCAAAGTTAGAGAAAGTAAAGGGAAAAGAAAGAAGTCAGGAAAGATAATAGCATTTAATACTGTTCTTTCCAGAGCTCTGTATAGAAGAATAATTTTGTTAAAATTATAGAAAGTTATTTTGGGGAAAATACAATATAAAAAACAAATTCATATCCTTTCCTTGGTTCACAGTAATATCTTTTAACTACTTAATGCCAAACCTCAAATTATGCTGAAACATTTAAATGTAGCTAACTTGGGAAATGTATATCAAAATTTAACAATAAAAATTAGGTTGTCATAATTAAAATATTTAATATGATTAGATCGTGTTTGAAATATGCAGAGATTGGGAATTTTCAAATTTATAAAATACTTTAGAATAAGCAATGGAAATATCAGCATATCACCAGTGATTAACATTCAATTAGCCAGTATGATGCCTTTCAAATATACTTTGCATGTATGCTTAAAATTACAATATCACAGTGTCAGTAGTAAAATGGCACTGCACTACATGGGGTTATAATACAAACCTTGCTTGTTACATAGTAGCCACATAATATCTTTAGGCAACAATCATGGCACATTATAGCCTTATTCTGATACCATAACATCCTATAAAATTATTACTTTTGTCACAGTCTGGTCATATTAGGTTTATCATAATGAGTCAAGTATCCTTTTAGACTGAATTCTTTATATGTATACACATTTAGCAGTCAAATGTTTCACCTTTAAATGCTTTAATGAAAAACCATTGCAAAGTGTTTGCTCCATAGGAACACACACACACACACAAATCAAAATATAAAAAATGTCAGTAAGAAGTTAACAACTAAAATACTTCTGGATACATTTATTATTCAAAATGTATTAACTATTATAAGAACTTCAACTTCTAAGCACTTTAAGAATTAATTGGATACATGCAAAATACAGTATATTTCAAATTATTCAGCAACTGATACCATTTTAATCATCTTAATAAACACCAATTTTTAGCATACACGTGTTATAATCTAATATAGTACTAAAGTCCCCCACCCCCAAGCATATATGGAAAATTTAAAAATTATGTTTAAGTTTATATCTCTATAAAAACACATGTAGAAGGTGTTTTCATAGACTATGGTCAAATCATTAATCTTAGGTTCAATGAAGGGTCGAAGAACCAAGGAAAGAGTTCTCAAAAATTTGAGACAGTTGTAGCATGGTGCAAAGAGTACTAAATTTGGAGTCTAAAGATCAGCCCTCACGATCATTAGTTTTGTGATACTGTTCACGTCACTTAAATTTCTAATATTTTTAGTAACTCTGTTATGTTTCATAATCTTTTGCCTACGTTAGTTTTTTTTTACATATTATTTTTCTTTTAATCATGTATTTATTGAGAAACTGCTATGTGCCAGAACTGTGCTAGGCAATTTTGTTACTTTAATGAGGAAGTGAAGACATAACGTCAGGAGTGTAACCTTTTTATTTGGAGAGTTTTAATATCAAGTGAACAAAGTTATATATTCCCACTGAATTAAAAATATAGATATAAACGAATTAGGAATAGCTTCCGAGTTTTAAGTTCAAATGTAGTGGGACCAAGTGAGCCTCACAAGGGAAAAAATGGTGAAATAAACCTTTGATTCCAACTAGATATTTTGAGTCATTTCTGTTTAAACTACCAGGCAACGCAAGATGTCAAGTGACTTGCACCCATTAAGTTAAAATACTTAGCCACATAGACATAGCCAGGATCCAGTTAGGAAATGAAATAACAGAATTAAGAAGCCATACTCTTTCTCATAGGTTTGCTCTTTTAGGGTCTTCTGCACTAAACCTATTTGAAATGTCTACCCTGAGCAAAACATAAAAGAGAAAAAATGCCTAGTGAAGTACAAGAACAAGAAATGGCAATTGTAATATTTGATGACAGTGTATAAGACTTAACACACATCACAGCCTATGGAAAAAGTTACAAAATGCAAATATGCACCGTTTTAATAAAGCAGCAGATAGAAATTAATCCACACACTTTATTACCACAGTATGTCTGTCCTACCAATTTACTCTGTTCCATCCTTTTAACAGTCGTAGAACAAGCATATTTTCAGCAGACTTTTCATAAAAAGTTCCAGAGATTTCAAAGGAAAACCTAGATCTAAAGAGTAGTTGAAATTTAAAGATATCAATGGGAATGTAGTGGGAAATCAACCATGGGAAGCAAAATCCCTATATTGAAAACATAACAAAAATACAGTATATACACAAAGATTTAATGCAAATACGGGTATGATTACCCCAATATCAACCACAGGCTCTAACTAAACTTTTAACATAAACCTTTAACATCCTCTCTCTTGAAGCCAAAAATCCGGTTTCAGATTTAGAACGAGGAGATAAGCAGTTTGGAGGTGAAAAAAGAGAAATCGCTTTTTTTTTTTTTTTTCATTTTCTAACGAAGACTATCTCCCTTTCACATTGTATGTTACTGCAAATGTACTTGGGGTGAACTACTTGGGATTGGCAGAAGAGTGTATTCAGAGACTAGGAGGTTATCCTGAGAGCAAGTCAAACCGTCTCCGTTCATTAATGCTTCCTCTTGCCTAGGAAGCATTTTAGGGTAAAGAACATGCAGGGACCCCGCCGCAGTCTAGAAAGGGGCTGGTGTGTACGGGGAACGATTATAGAAAGTGGGGGTCATTAAAAGCTTGTTTAGTTAAGAGCGCTTAGAAGTCTCTACACAACCCTTCCTCCCCTTCATCTCCATCACACCAGGCTATTCTCTCCTCGTCCGCAGACGTAAGGGTCAGAAAGATGTGGGGTTCAAGTGGCTCCCCCGGCAGGTCCCTTCCCTTAGTTTTCCCACGGCTGAGCCCAGGTTTCCGTTCTGAACCGACCTAAGAGCTGGTCCAGGGCTGGAAGCCCGGTTGATACTAGCAGCTGTCCATTCCGCACCGACGGTCGCGTGCCCGCAATGGACATCAGTCGAGGGCCGCCACTGTCGGCCCCGCCGGCTCTAGGACCTCTCCTCTGGAAACTGGTGACATTACTCCTGCTGGCTGCAGCCGTCAAAGACCCGGTACTCCCAGCGCCAGCGCCGCAGGTTGCTTCTGCCGCCATCTTGGAGATGCCGTGTTGACCCAATAGGCACTCTGGGAACTCTTAACAGGCGGCCTGTCAGGGCCAGCCCCAAACTCCCGCCTCCTTACCCCGACCGCAGCTCCTGTAACCAATAGGACTGAGTCTTTCCTCCGGAGTCAACCAATCGCATGGCATATTGCTGAAACGTCAGCTTCACGTAAGGACAGCCAACTTCAGCGGGGCTCAGGTGAGGAAGGGCCGTCTGCGCTCTGGGTGAGGGTCTTCCGGGGTTCCCTGGGGACGGAGGTGGGTAGAATCGGTTAAGGTGCTTCTTGTTTTGAGTGCCTTCCCGTACGTTCAGTGAAAGATAAGGGTGGTGAAGCGAGAAGCCCTCAGGACCTAACCGTTGCTAGTGGGAGCTCGCACCCGTCTCCGCTCGGTAGTAAAGAGGAGCTCGTTTTCCCTGCCCCTTTCTCGTATCTTTGCGAGAGGAAATTCACTTCGCCTTCTCCCTGAAGGCCTTTTCCGAATTTCGGGTTATATCGAAAGGGTTGGAATTGTTACCTTAATGACTTACTCGCCGGGCGTCGGGGCTCAGTTCGTTAGTGCCTAGGGGCAAGTGGGTTGGATTTAGACCTAAGAGTGAACAGACTAATCTCCGAGGCGATTTGGTTTTTCTCTGACAAACTCCTGTGACAAGTCGCGGTGAGAAACTTTCGTTAATTTTAATTAGTGCTTCTGAAAGTCTTGGATCTTCTTTCCCTAAGCAGTGTGAATGACAGGTGTTACTTTGACAACCTTGTTCACACATTTAATTGTCGTTTGCTGTTAAAGCAGCTGCAAATAACAAAATAATTTAGGTTTCTTACCCCCCAAAAGGGGTAAGAATAATTAGATATGTATGTACTCTTTAAAACTTGTGAATCGGGAGTTTTCTTATTAGAATATGAGTGCCAAAAAGGACGTAATTTAGAGCTGCATTTTTTGACTTAAAACTCAAACCTGAAAGGAGAGGGGAATACGTGGTAAGTGATTTTTTTTTTCTTTCTTTCTTTTTTTTTTTAATTAAATCATAGCTGCGTACATTACTGCAATCAAGGGAGTGGTAAGTGATTTTTGAAGGCATTCATGACTGACAAATGTCTGAGCTCAGACAGAACTCCCAAATCATTACGGCACTATGAAGTTATTGACTTTGGCAGTGATCTTCTATACCTTAGAAAGTATGTGCAGAACTCATTGAAATTCTTACCACTGAATTCTTTTAAATCTCAGTGACCTGTTGAAACTTTTTGACTGATTAATAATAGCAACTGTAGTTTTTCATTTTTGGATGTTTAAAATTGTTTTTCTCTCTGTAAAGAACCATGTTCAGAGGAAAAAAAAAACTTACTATATCAGCTGGAAGCTTTGATCAAGGTTGATTTCATTAAGTCTTTAAATCACTCAATGAATAGCTGTTGAATGAGTGATTGCTGTCTACTTACACTTAATCTTTTTATTTCAGACTTATACTAATAAAAACGATGTCTTCTGAGGGAGATAAGATCACAGATTATCATTTTAAGATTATAAGAAAATAATGTACCACTTATACTGAATACATTAAATTGTGTTAACTTTGTCTTGTAGTAAATAAACAGGGAGAACAAAAAAGTGATAAGCAGTCCAATATTAAATAGAAACTTCTTGAATATTTTTAATGCTCTGAAAACTTTGAAATACTACATATAATTATTTTAACAGATACCATTGTTTTTATTATGTACAACATGATGTCTTAAAGTGTATATAAATTGTGGAATGGTTAAATCCAGCTGATTAACAATGCATTACTTCACATAGTTATTTTTTGGTGGTAAGAACACAAAACATCCCCTCTCTACATTTTTAAGAATGTACGAGGGCTATCTGGAAAGTATCCAGTCATGTAATATTAAAAATAGAGACATGCATATCTGGATACTTTCCAAATAGCCGTCATATATTCGCAAAAACTATAGTCATCGTGCCGTAAATTCATGCTGTACAATAGATTTCTTGAAATTTATTTCTCCTGCCTAACTGGAATTATGCATCCTTTGACTAACGTCTTTCTGTACCTACCTTCCGCATAACTACTACAGCCTTTGGTAACTATTATTATACTCTCTACTTCTAAGAGATCAACTCTTTTAGATTTTACATTTGAGTGAGATTGTGCAATATTTAGCTTTCAGTTCCTGGCTTTTTTCACTTAACATGAAATAATTCATTTTTATAGGCTTCTTGCCACGTATTCTCGTTTCCTATTGTATTTACCTAACCCATTAGTTTTCTCAAGGTGATGGTAGTGATGTTTTGTCTCATTACTTGAACTGAAGAATGATTTTCCAACTTTGACTATAATTTAGGAAGCATGACCTATATCCACAACAAAGCATTCATGAAATTAGTACATTGTACAGCATGAATTTACGGCAAGATGACTATAATTTTTGCGAATATATGAGGACTATCTGTGGTATAACACTATTATAGAATAAACTAATGATTAATGTCTTTTTTCTTTATAAAGATAAAACTTTTGCTCTCAAATAATTCCAAATACTTGAACATGCCACAACGTATTAGATAGAACTGGGTATGAAACATCAGAATAAAGTATTCATGGAAGAGTTAAAAGGATACATTTAAGTATGCCATTAATTAATTAAACAATTACTTACTCAATACATACTAAATTCCAGGAATTGTGTTAAGAGCTCAGGTTGCAGGAGGAAAAATACTTAGTCTCTGTACTCTTTGAGTTTATAGTTTGGGGAAAAATGGCAGGCCAATAAGTTAATAAAGTACAGTTGACTCTTGAACAATCCAGGTGGGGATGCTAATCCCTGCAAGGTCAAAAATCCACATATAAGTTTTGACCGCCTCAATACTTAACTACCAATACCCTACTGTTGACCAGAGGCTTTGCCCCTAACATGAATAGTTGAAACAATTGATTATATGTGTATGTATTATATACTATATTCTTTTTTATTTTATTTCATTTTGGGGGGGAGAGGGAGGAGATAAGGTCTTTCTATATAGCCCAGGCAGGAGGGCAGTTGTGTCGTCATAGCTAACTATAACTGCTTTAAAAATTTTTTTTTAATTTTTTAAATTTTTTTGAGGAAGTCTGACTTGTCACTCTCAGTAGAGTGCTGTGGTGTCATACCTCACAGCAACCTCCAACTCTTGGGCTCAAGTGATTCTCTTGCCTCTGCCTCCTAAGTAGCTGAGACTACAGGTGCCTGCCACAGTTCCCAGCTATTTTTTTAGAGATGGGGGTCTCGCTCTTGCTCAGGCTTGTCTTGAACTTCTGAGCTCAAGCAATCCACCCACCTTGGTTTTCCAGAGTGCTAGGATTATAGGTGTGAGCCACTACACCCAGCTGTTAGCTGTAACCTTGAACTACTGGCCTCAAGCAATCGTCTTGCCTGGGCCTCTGCCTCCCAGCTTCCCAATGTGCTAGGCTTACAGGCACAAGCCATTGTGCCTGGCCTATGTACTAAATTCTTACAATCAAGTAAGGGAGAAAAAAAGAAAATGTTTAGGCTTTTTGCCTGTAATCCTAGCACTCAGGGAGTCTGAGGCAGGAGGATTGCTTGAGCCCAAGAATTGGAAATTGCTTTGACTTCTGACACTTTTGAGTTCGTGGCACTCTAGTCAGGGTGACTGAGTGAGACTCTGTTGGGGAAAAAAAGAAAAGAAAATGTTTAGGGCGGCGCCTGTGGCTCAAAAGAGTGGAGCGCCGACCCCATATGCCGGAGATGGCAGGTTCAAACCCAGCCCCGGCCAAAAAAAAATAATAAAATAATGCATGCATCTTAAAAAAAAAAAAAGAAAGAAAGAAAATGTTTAGAAAGACATAAGAAAAAGAATATACTGTTTATTAAATGCGAGTGGATCATCAGAAAGGACTTATTTCTCCTCCTCTTCACATTGAGTACACCAAGGAGAAGCAGGAAGAGGAAAGATTGATCTTACTGTGTCAGAGGAGGCAGGAAAGGCGGGCACATCTTAATTTTTTGTCTTGCTTTTTCATTTCTCTAAAAATGTTTTGTATAGTACCAATTTTTCCAATGTTTGCTTTAGTTTCATTGTCCTTATCATAAAAGGGGCTATTCCTAAAAGAAGTCAGAAGCAGTGTTGGATGATTGAAATACTTCTGCCAGACTGTTTAATTCAGCTTGTCTTTTGGCACTGCATCTTCTACATCTTCTTCCTCATTGTCTGGCACTGGTTTGGAAGCACTCATCTACATCAAGTCACCTTCTGTTAATTCCTCTGGTAATTGTCTTTTAGTTCTTGAATTTTTCCCAGATCCTTATCTTGAAACTCTTCACCCCTATTTTTTTTTTTTTTTTAAGCAATTTCTTAACTGGCAAGGGACTTCCTAACCTCAGGAACAAAGCATCAGTGAAACTAATCCAGGAAAAGGCCTTGTTGTGTAGGCCTTCTTTTGTACAACTGGAAGACTGTTAGCTTGTGTTTTTATTTTCCCGTCAAGGCTCAGTGGTTATCAGCTTTACATAGCTTTACAGGCCAAGCATTCCTGATCATAAACCTGATCATATTTGTACAAACAGTAGAGTTAAGCTATCCTTTCCTTCCATACATTCTGGGGCTCATTTCTGTTCCTTGTTTATAAATGTCTTTTGTAGCATTTTTTCCTAGAATAGGTTGCTTTCATCTACATTAAAAACTTGTTCAGTGAAGTGGCTCCTGCCTATAATCCCAGCACTTTGGGAGGCCAAGGCAAGGGGATAGCTTTGAGACCAGCTTGGGCAACATGGTAAGACTTCATTTCTACAAAAAATGAAAACATTAGCTGGAGGCAGGAGGCTAAAGCAGGAAGAGGGCCTAAGCTTAGGAGTTCAGGGCTGCAGTGAGCTATGATCAACCACTTCATTCCAGCTTGGGTGATAGAGTAAGACCCTGTCACCAAGAAAAAAAGAAAAACCCTGTTTAAGCAGCTATCCTTTCTCCTCAATGATTTTCTAAATGGTGTCTGGGTACTTACCTGTCATCTCTTGGTCAGCAGAAACTGCTACTCCCATTTTCTTGGTATTTTTAAAGCTAAGCCTCTTTATAAAATTATCAAACCATCCTTTGCTGTCATTAATCTCTAGCTTTAGATCCTGCACTTTGCTTTTGCTTTAAGTTGTCACAGAGTGGTCTTTCATTTTTTCATCCAAATTATATTGGCATCTCTAGGTATGCCTTTCTTATAGTAATCCCGCATCTATATAAAAGCTGCATTTCAATATAAGATTAAAAAGGTACTTTGCAAAAAATGCAAGGTTTTCAGCCTGCTGACATAGCTGCAGCATTGCTTGACAGATTTCCGTTTTTTCTTTTTAAAAAACAATCTTTAATTTGGATTCGTTTATCTTGAAATGATGGGCAACTGCAGCTGCAGACCTCAATCTGTGGTATGGATTAAGCAATTCTACTTTTTCTTATAGTGTGGTTACTTTTCTCTGATTTTTGGGAGGACTTCCAACATCATTACTGGCATTTCATAATGTTATTTGAGTTTTATGGTGTTGTATTAAACACAAAGAAAAATATGCAAGAACCCTGAGAGGTCATTTTTTACTGCTATATGCTATTTACTGGAGATTCAAACTGTTCACACTGAGATGATTGGCATCTCATGGTATTTTAAGTGGATACTTGAAATGCTTGAGCTCATTGAAATATCAACAGGGATGGCTATGACATTACAGTAGTACAGTACGTACTTAATTTTATGCAATTATAATATAATTTATGTTTCTCTCTACTGCAAATGGCACCACGTTCCTGGCACCACATATAGTCTGTAAGGTTTGTGTAAGTTTTTTATTTATTTTTATTTTTTTTACATATATATGTGTTTATTAGGTTTCCACTTTTTGCCTTCACAGAATTAAAAAGGTGTAAAATTTAATAATAACAATGTTTAAGATAAGGACTAGGAACAAAAACTTCATAAAGAACGAATGAAGATAACTACATTCAGAAAAGAAATCAAGGTTTGTGTAAGTTTTCATAAATTTTAACTTTATAATAGATTCATGTATATTTTATGTTAGTAAATGGTAGACTGTTATCCACACTTTTTTTGCATTCATGCCATACCTTTTTCTTATTTCTTTATATTTCTACACAGTTCATCTGTGAGTTTTTTCAGATTGTTGCATATTTCCACCAAATTTTCCAATTTCACAATTTCCCCTCCCCTCCTCTAGTTGCCCTCGGATTGAGTGCTGTGGTGTCATAGCTCACAGCAATCTCAAATTCTTGGGCTCAAGCCATCCTCTTGGGAGGTCTCAGCCTCCCAAGTAGCTGGGACTACAAGGTTCTGCCACAGCACCTGGATAGTTTTTTTTATTTGTACAGATGGGGTCTCTTCAGCTCAAGCAATCCACCTGCCTTGGCATCCCAGAGTTCTAGGCTTACAGACTTCAGCCACTGTGCCCGGTCATCCAGTATATTTACTGAAAAAAAATTGTGCACAGAGGACCCATGCATTTAAAACCCATGGTGTGAAGGGCCATTTGTATCCTGTAGGTGCTATGGAGAATAAATGTGAGTTACCTAACTCAGTCTGAGAGGGGGGAGCCTTGGAAAGGTTCTCCTGAGGAGGAAGTTTAGTTATTTTTTGAAGAATGTGTAGGAGATAAAGGCATTATATAGAATTGAAGCCATTACAAAGAATGGGATGACTGCTCCTTCAATAAATCTGTTCTCATATTTCTATATAAATAATTCTCATGGTTTATACGGAGTGCTAAGAGAAGAGGAAACATGTTAGAAAGAACTTCTGTTTGATTTTTGGAAGGTTGTAGATTTTTTTTCTTTAAGGATAAAGGGAATCACTGAAAAGCTTTTAAGTAAAAGAATGACATGATGATATTTGATTGTTAGAAATGGCCTAAAGTGTGCTAAAAGAGAACGGATTAGCTGTGAGTGTGATTGGAATAAACAGAAGAGGATGGATTAAGAGGTTTCTGTAAGGAGCAGAATTAACATGACCTCGGAAGTTTGAGGACAGGAATCATAGGTGACTAATAAGTTTCTGCCTGGGGTAGCTTTGTGGATGATGAAGGAGAGAGAACAGCAGAATTTTGTAGTTGATATTGGTTGTTTTGTGGGATGGGAAATGATAATTTGAGTTCAGACTGTGGTTGAGGTTTCCATGGAATATTCAAGTGGAGATACCCAGTATACAGTAGGCTACATGAGAGAGAAATCTCTAGATAAAGATTTGAAATTATTAAGCACATTGTGGTGGTTTATTCCAAGGGAATGGACAAACTCACCAAGAAAATACATACTTTAAAGGGGAAAAATAACTGCAAATAAGCTTTAAGGAATGTCAACATTAAAAAGCTGAGCAGAGGCTGTGTGTGGCTGGCGGCTCATTACTATAAGGCTGGGACTGGAGGATACTTGAGGCCAGGAGTTTTCTAGAGTATCCTGGGCAAGATAGCAAGACCCTATCACTGCAAAATAACGTAAAAAATAAGCAAGGTGTGGTGGCATGTGCCTATAGTACTAGCTGCTCAGGAGGCTAAGGCAGAAGGATCACTTCAGTCCAGCAGTTTGAAGTTGCAGTGAGCAGTGATTTTGCCACTGCCCTCAAGAGCAAGAACCCATCCCCTCTCTCCACAACATACACAAAAAGCTGGATGGAAGAACAGAAAGTAAAATGAGGATTGGAAAGTATTCATTTGTTTTCATGATAATGATTTATTTGTGCATTTGTTAAGGGCAAATTTTTGAAGTAAACTTAGAAGTCAATAATTATACTTAGAAGTGAATGGCAGTTGAAGTTTAATATTCCATAAAAGCAAACTATTTTACGGTTTTAAAAAACTCTTGAGAAGATGAACAGAGGGAGATGAGAAAGGCTTACGGGAAAGCTTTTGTTACTGTGTGCGGGACAGAAAAGGGTGGAAGAAAATTTAAAGATACTAGATAGAGATTTTAGGCAATTTATAAAGAAAAGGAGTTGAATGAAGTGAAAGGAATGAAATCCAGAGCATAGGAGAGAGGTCAGTATTTGAAAGAAGAGACAATTCAGTAGCTAAAAGGTGTAGAAGAAAATAAGGCTTTTTTTTCCTTTCTGCCATTAAATCTTGGAATCTCTTAATACCATTTTCTCTTGTCATTTCATATTCTTACTTTCATTCGCCACCCAATGGTGTTAAGAGATTCCAAGATTTATATAAATGTCAACTAATTACTTTCATATTCTTACTTTCACCCGTTTCTTGAAAGTAATTGGTTAACATTTATTTATATACTTGTCTCCTGAATGTCTTTGTGGGGCCTCAAACTCATCATACTTTAGGAAAATGTCAGTAAATCAATTATTCTTTGTTTTCCCTTTTCCTATAGCTTATTAGTAAGAAAATTTTGAAACTTTTGAGAGCAATGATATAGAGACAGTTAGTGTGGAGGCAACAGGTCTACCTAGTGAAGATTTCTGCTTTTTAGTATACATGCCAAAATAGTGTTAAGATATGTTTAGGAGGCTTTTCCATCTCAGTACACCTTGCTCTGGAGACTCTTCTGTGCTGATTACATTATGAGTTTTGATATGCCTCATATATTCAAAATGAAATGTTTAAGAATGCTTTATTCAGGACCTGGTGATGGTGGGGGTGTGAGGGGGTGGCCGGAGTAGGGTGGGCGATGGGGGCAGCCTGGGACTGTGGGTTGAATATTCAAGTGGAAATATTCAGTGTGTAGTAGGCTATGTGTGGGAGAAATCTCTAGATGTAGATTTGAAATTATTAAGCACATGGTTGTGGTTTATTCCATACTGGTGGTTATTCCATCCCACTCTAGCCCCATGCCCTGCAGGCATAACTGCTACCTCCTGCTGTCCTGCAGCAGCTAGAGCCTTCCTAGAGTGCCCCCAGCTGTAGGGATTAGTAGGGCAAGGGTGGTGGGGCTGCCCTCTGGGTTCTGCTGAATGTGGCAGGTCTAGGTGATTGTGGCGGTACCTACTTGGTGACCATTAGACAGGACCCTGGTCGGGAGTCTCTTTTCTCTGCCACCTCTGCTGCCAGGAAGACGTGGAGCTGGACTTGGACAAGGATGAGACAGGGACGTTATCTGATTGGCCAGGGACCCCACCTACTTTGTTCCTATCTTAAACTATCTTCTCACTGGGAAACTTATTGCTAAGGAGTTGGCTGAAGGTATGTGGGAAGATGCAGAGTTTTGCAGTATAATGTCTGTTGTATGGTTGGTTAAGGAAAGGATAGGAGACTATGAGAAAAGAATTAACTTCACAAGGCCCTGTGAAGTACGTGTACAGAGTCCTGCAATGTCAAGAAGACCTCACAAGATGATCTCTACTGTGTCTGAGGTTAGAAATTCAAACAGCTGATGAGCATTGGATCTTCCTATAACTATGGAAATATGGATCAGGCAGAATTCTGTGTTGTCTCCAGAGAACTAAATAATTCTATCAGCATTGTCATAGAGCCTAGTGAAAAGGCCAGAAATTGTTCATAAGAGAGGATCTTGGATGTAAACTGAGAATCTGAAAGAACCCTGAAGGTTGAGACAGCAGTCCAGCAGAGCGTCTGTGTGAAGTTTAGTCTCACTCCTGTACAGTGAGATACTGCAAAGCGGAGCTGAGCCTGATCCTTGAATGGAGAAGTGTTCTGGTCAAAACCAAAGGACTCCCCCGCACACCTGCAGGACTCTGAAGACAAATGCAACTTCTGGCTCTAGAGTCCTTTTTCAGAAACTTGGTTTTGTTTCCTGAGCCAGTGTTGTAACAGAACTTTGCAGTAGCAGCTGGACCAGCTTCCCAGTTGTAGTCTTTTGGGATTCTGTGAGAAGGTGGCCTACCTCCTTGGAAAGGTCTGTACTTCAAGGAAGGTGGTGAAAAAGAAGGATTGTCCCTGAGCGGTGCCATGGTTTGAACCTAGCATGCCACATTGTGCATTAGTAGTTGATTTGGAACATTGTCTTTTCTTCCTTTTCCGCACCCTCAAAGTCATGTAGCAGATGCAGAGAGTTCTAGCTGCAGCTTGTCAAATTGAGGTTTTAAACAAAAAAAGGGTTGCCAGAGTACCCCATATGCCTATGAACAGAGCCTCTGTAAGGAGAGGGAGGATGAGGTGTCCTTTGTTGAGGTTGGTGATGGAGCATCCAGCTGCCACCTCAGTTGTTTCCAGTAGCCAGGACCCTCCGGCAAATTTGCTTTCTCCCTACAGGAAGGTTTGAGACAGACAGCATCCTTCACTGAAGCATACAGACAGGCAGATAGACTGATGGGAGCATAAGGTACTTGCTATAACTGCATCTGCAGCCTTTTCTTACCCCACATTGATCCCATCTTCCTTCTCTGGCTTTTTAAACCACACCAAAGATGAAGGGACTCTGGGAACCCTTTGATGACATGAGGTGGGGAAGGCTGTTCCTTTGAAAGTTGTCAAATTTGTTGTTATATCTAAGAGAGCTGTAATTTCTGTGACTGTCAAAACATAAAAGTGTTTCATTCAAAATCTTTTCTAAAATTTTTTTTTTGGAGACAGAGTCTCTGTCACCCAGGCTGGAGTGCAGTGGTCCAATCATAGCTCACTGTAACCTCAAACTCCTGGACTCAAACAATCCTCCCACCTCAGCTTTTTGAGTAGCTAGGAATACAGGCGTGTGCCACCATACCCAGCTAATTTATTTTTCTTTTTTGGAAAGAAGATGCCTCGCCAGTTGCCTAGGCTTATCTTAAATTCCTGGCCTTAAGCCATCCTCACACCTGGACCTACCAAAATGCTGAGATTACGGATGTGAGCCACCATGCCAGGCCCCCAAATCATTTAAATATACATGATAGCTTTCTTTGTAGTGATTATGGATATGTATATGCTCACATATATGTGAAGTGTGCATATGCACACAATTATATACACAGTCATATGTTAATTTGAGAGATTATTCAGAAGCATGAAGGGAAAGTGATATATTGGAACTCCAAAGCCAGGAGCCAAGCTAATCCATGACAGCAGTTTATTTAGAATTTATATTAATTCAACTTCTAGTTACCTTCTGGACATTCTTTTACTGACTTACAACTCTTCTACTTTTAAACTGTTTAGTCTTGAAGATTTTTAGTCTAAATTTCCTCAAAATTTGAAAAAATTGGAGTAAAATTCTGATAGGTACATAGTTTTATGGTTCTAAATACTAGAGGACAGTTTAAATGTTTTTAAATATTATGCAATGTTGTTTTCAAAAGTGTGTCATGTAACCATGTTACCTGAAACAAAAAAGGAGTCTGTATTAAAAAGAAAAGAAATAAAAACAAAATTATAAAAAAGCAGAACATGTAATACTGTATTTCAGGAAATGATAGGCCCAATTGTAGATTTAGCTACCTGTATCAAGAAACCTCACTACTCTCAATTCCTCTCTCATACTTTATTCTGTCATAGCTGGTTTATTACAAAACCTATGGGGTTTCCTTTGTAGGCTGTTTGATTCTCATCTTTTTTTCTCCTCCAGTTCATTCTTCACATTCTTTGAGCCATCTGATCTTTTATGTAGAGAGAGACAGAGTCTCATTTTGTCACCCTCGGTAGAGTGTCGTGGTGTCATGGCTCACAGCAACCTTCAGCTCTTGGGCTTAGGGAATTCTCTTGCCTCAGCCTCCCGAGTAGCTGGGACTACATTTGCCCGCCACAATGCCCGGCTATTTTTTTGTTGCAATTAGGCCGGGGCTGGGTTTGAACCCACCACCCTCAGTATATGGAGCCGGCGTCCTACCCACTGAGCCACGGGCGCCGCCCCTGATCTTTTATAAATGGAAATCTGATCATATAATAAAAAACTGAAACTTGAAAAAAAAAATTTTGTAGAGACAGGGGTCTTGCCAAATTGCCCAGGCTGGTCTCAGACTCTTGTCCTCAAGTGATCCTCCCGCCTCTGCCTCCCAACTGTTGGTGTTACAGGCATCACCTGCCACATCTGGCTAAAGCCAAAACTATTTTTTCTTTGTCATGTAGTCTTTCCTGATGTTTTTATTAGTATTCGATAGTAGTCCATGACTAGCCCTTTCCACCTCTTTTGTCTACCAAGTTATAAACAAGCCAGAATTTTTTAAGAACCTGAAGTAAATTCCCTTTACCTGCCTATCCAGGGGCACCACTCTATAATAAATTCTCTTAGTACTTTAACATTCACTGAGTGTCCTATTCTTACCATGTTCCTTTCCTCCATAAGATATGAGGGAATGTCTCTTATACTAAAGATTTCACTTTACATATTCTTGATAAAACAATCTCACCATACTATCAAAATGAAATCAACTATTTTTACAGAATTTGAGTCAGAGCTTTAGAAGCAGCATGTAATAATAGGACCTTTTCTACAAAGAATATAACAGTTTAGTATTTCTAGAAGTCTTCAGTTATAATTGAAGGTAGGCATCATGTATATCACTCTTGTGGCTACATTATGGGTCTCCTTCACAAGGATTCAAACTTGTATTTTTAGAAGTCTTCAGTTACCATTAAAAGGCAACCTTCAACTGCAATTGGCAGTCAGCCAATTTAAGGTACACCAAAAAACATATAATGGGCATGGTAAGCAACTGTCACTCTGTGACACAAATGGGCACTCCTTCAGTTGGGTTTTCAGTGGCTTCCCTAGCCCTCGAGTCCCTATTACCATTGTGTATGCATTGGTAAATTATAGAAACAGATATGATGAAGACTTACTACTGGGTTTGCTGGTATTCTGGCAGCATGATTGAAGGAATGAATGTCAGGGTCATGCCTGTATAGAAGGAATTTCTAGACTTTGTGTAATCCCTTTTGGCCTCCTTCCTGTCACTGTACTAACAAAGGGAAGCTACTGTCCTGACTTCTATCGTCACAGATGTTTTACATGTGTCTTTTCTTTATACAGGGTGGTCATAAAGTTTGTGTGCAATTTTAAATTATACACTATTTTAAATGGCACACAAAATTTACGGCCACTCAGTATGAATGAAGCCTTACTATACAAGGTGTCCCAAAGGTTGCCATACATAGGGAAAATGAGAAATTGTAGCTAAATAGACCTTTATTTACAAAATATTCATTACATTATTTTACAAAGAGGTGGCCAACACCTGTATATACTCTTGTATTTTATTTCTTTTGCTCAGCATTGTTTGTGTAATGATCCTTTTAATGAGCATGTTTGTAGGTGATTTATTCTTGTTGCTGTATAGCATTACATAAACGTTATAATTCAATATCCAAATCCCTTTTAACAGCAGAAGGATAGTTCCCACTTGTGGCCATTTTCTCCACATGATTGTACTAGTTTATACCCTTATTAGGAATATTTGAGAACTTCATTTATTTCTCAGCCTTATCAACACCTTATATTTTCTCTTTTTAATCAGTCTCTACCTTGCCTTTTATTTTCATTAAAAATATATTCTGATATACCAATTTTATCTTCATGGCTAGTGTTTTATGGCTATGTTTGCCTACTCTAAGATTCTGAAGATCTCCCTGTTTTCTTCTAAAACCCTGCTATTTGCTTTTAAACATTTGCATCTGTAATCTGTTGGAATTGATTCTTTTGTGTTTAGTGTGAGGCAAGGGTAAATAAAGGTGCATTTGTGTTTCTTTTATGGGTATCTTATTGATTTAGCCTCATATATTGAAAAGATAGTTCTTTCCTTCCATATATCCATCATTATTTTTTCAATTAAAAAAGCCGCACATAAATTAGGCAGATTTCTTTCTGGACCGTCCATTCCACTGGTCAGAGAAATGACTTTTCCACAGAATTTTAGCCATCCTGTGCTGTTCTCAAGTTAAATCAGTAAAAATAGAAAATACACACTATGGCAATCCCTTTTCATAAGTTTGACTTCCCCTCCCCCAAATCTGTCTACTTCTTTTACATCTATAGAACTTTTATGTAATTGGTTTTTATATTTTGTCCCCAGTTCATTGTTGTTGTTGTTGTTGTTGTTTTTAGAGACAGTCTCACTTTGTCATCCTCGGTAGGGTGCCGTGGTGTCACAGCTCACAGCAGCCTCCAGCTCTTGGGCTTAGCCTATTCTCTTGCCTCAGCCTCCCGAGTAGCTGGAACTACAGTTGCCTGCCACAATACCTGGCTATTTTTTTGTTGCCATTTGGCGGGAGCAGTGTTCGAACCTGCCACCCTGGGTATATGGGGCCCGAGCCCTACTTACTGAGCCACAGGCACTGCCCTGATAGTTGTTATTTGTGGTAAGGTTAGTCTGTTGTGAACTTAATCATTAGGGAAGCAGCTCTTACTATCTTTTTTGTGACTATAGTGATTTCTCATTTTATTGCTGATATTGATAATGACTGATTTTTTTTTTTCATTGTTTTTGCTAGAGATTTTTCATTTGTATTAATCTCTTAAACTGCAGTTTGGCTTTATTGATTTTTCTTAGTTTTATGTTTACTTCCTGTTTCATTAATTATTGTTCTTATCTTTATTATTAAATATTTCTTCTACACTTTCGATTTGCTGTGGTTTTACTTTTTTCCCCCTTTCTTGTAATAAAAGATTAATTCATTGATTTTTTTCAGCCTTGCTTTTCTAGTAGACTATGTAGATAAGAGTGTAACTTTCTCTTAGCACTACTCTAGCTGCTCATACAACTTGATATTTTATGTTTTTATAATTATTTATTTCAAAATATTTTCTAGTTTTTGTTTTTTCTCTTTGGTCTATGGATTATTTAGGACACTTTTGAGAGTACTGAAATACTAGATTATATTCAATGCTAGGAAAGCAGGGGTAGGCTGGAATTACCCTGGGCAAATGAGTACTTATTCTAATTTTAGCAGGTTTTTAAGTATAAAAAGAAAACAGGGGAATTTAAATTAAAATTTATAAAACCACTGAATGCTCATATTTTGAAATGTCCAGTGTAATAGGGTAAATATCAAACGATAGACACATTTTGGTTCAAGATTTGTCAAGTAAATGTGTCTATTAGGAAAAAACATAGTGGCCTAAAGGAGGAGACGGGGAAAGACTGGGAGAGAAATG